>BPUM01001219.1:0-52793 GCA_020521455.1 Prunus kanzakura | reverse complement strand
AGGAGAGAGAGAGAGAGAGAGAAAGGGAGGTATGGTTTTTTTTTTAAAAAAAACTGATTTTGTAATAATTACAATTGTGCCACTGGACTTCTTTTGATCATAATTTTTTTGTTTCAACTCCGATTTTAGCCCACTAGGCGTGCTCTATGCAACTGTACAACTAAAATCCCCATATTCCTTCAGGAACAAAAAATCAACTTTTAAACCATTAAAATATTCACGGGATAAAATTATCTTGTACTTGAATGAATTAATAATTAAATATTAATTTAGGATCGGGTTACTACATTAGTGTCATTCAATTGTGATTTTAAAAAGTCTTTAGGGTTTAGGGTGTGTTTGGATGAAGGACTTCTAATTTTCATAGAATTTGTAAATGACGGAATTTGTAATTACATCATTTCAAATTTCGTCTATTCCAAATTTCCAGTGTTTGGATATCTTGTATATAGAATTTAGGAAATGACGGCAATTAAAAGGAATTTTAAAAATGAAACTCGCAGAGAATAAGGAGGCTTAAGAATAAAAAAGCATGCAATTGTTAGGAGTGAGAAGTGATCAACTTGTCATTAGCTTTCATGCAAACTCATTAATATTTCTTTTGTATTCTTGCAACAAATTATTAAGATCTTCCAAGAGGTTCAAGAGAACATATTTGATAAAAGTAAAGCAGGTAACATTCAAATCTCTTAAACAAAAAACATTCATAATTGACTACTGTTATTAGTCAAAATTGTAATCAAGATAAAATCATCTATATTACTCAAAAAACAAACATAACAGTAAATCAAAACAAATGAATCCAATCATTTCAACTACTGTTTAAGGTACTTGTAATTAAAAAATAATAATTAATAAAGATAACATGAGAATGAAAAATGTGTTCTATGCCCTTGGTGAAATAAACATCAACACCATTCCCCTTTTTCTCTCAATTGGAAGAAAGTGAGGAACCCATATCATAAATATAGAGTAAAAATCTGCAGCAAGAAAGTGCAGAAAACAATAATTTCACAACATATGAACTATTCTTTATTGAACAACACAAATTGAAAAGTAAGGATATGTTGAGACTACACCTTTATTGGAGCAAAACAGAGTCTTGGATTGAAAGATGATAGATGGAAAAATCTGAAAACCAAACACTCTCTATCTGATAAAAAAGATGATTTAACTTCTGTTTTTTGGGTCGAAATCTAGTTTCAAAAAGAAACCAGAAGAGATCAAATAACAAAACATAAAGTAGAGATAAAGAAGAGATTAGATAACAAAACAGAAAGTAGAGATAAAGAATACACTGTGAAGAGAGTAGAATACAAACAGAGTCGGATCAAATCCATTAGATAAAGAATCAGATAACAAAAAGAAAGATAGATCAAGCAAACCCATTAAATTGAATACCCATCAATAATATCAACAAAAAAAAAAAAAAAAAAATTGCAACTAGATTGAAAGCTCACCTCCGAAACTTGGATGGATGGCCTTCTTCTCCCACTCTTGTTAGAAAACTGATATAAGGTGTATCTGTTGGCGCGCAGCAAAACAATTCCCCCTGCTCTTGAGATTTGCATAATTCCACCAATTATGATAGGATTTAAACTCGGGATTTTGGATTGGGAAATCCCTCCATATTTCCCGCAAGTGATTTGCCAAAGCCCTAGTAGATTTTGCCAAACGCATGGATTTCCCTTTTCCATCAGTGAAATCCCAATTTTTTTTCAAATCCCGTCTTTTTTTCCTTTTGCCAAACACACGGTAAAAGTTTTGTGGTATCCAACAAATTAATGACTTTTGAAAACTTTGTTAAATGAATGACTTTTCAATACTTTTAAGCCTAATTCTTAACACCAAAAATCTTGCTAATTTATCCAAGACTTTATCAATAAATTTGATCATGCTGCAGCTTTGGCCATTGCAAGGGTGTGCCACCATGTTTGGTTCTCTAGAGCCCTCCTAAGTTCATATGATTTCAGCCATAAATTTCGAGGATGAACGAATTGCTT
Source organism: Prunus kanzakura (assembly GCA_020521455.1). NCBI lineage: Eukaryota > Viridiplantae > Streptophyta > Magnoliopsida > Rosales > Rosaceae > Prunus > Prunus kanzakura. The sequence goes on along the minus strand of BPUM01001219.1, from coordinate 50,790 downwards.
GCCATACCCATTTTTGTAAATTTCAATTGTGTAGTTTATCATTTCATCCAATATAGAATGCCGCTTTGTTTCATGAATTTGGCTGAATTCCAAATAACAATCAATTGGGTATTGCAAAAGATGGGTAGTGGCTGTAATTGATGGGTATTGCAATTAATTGAGTATTTTTATGAAAGTTAAAAGTTATAAATAGTTGATAAGTTGCAAAGCAAACAACGGGTTTTGGCTGAATAGCGATGAGATAGGAGCTAATAGAAGATAGAGATACAAAGACGTAACGGAAAGACGGTACCATCAATTTTTTTGAAAAAAAAAACGCAAAAATTATAATAGATGACGTAGCCTATCTACAACCATTGGATTATTTTAACGCTCAGCATAAGAAGTTTTGTCATGTACTAGCATAATCAGGAGGTTAATATTATGAATTTTGAGTAAGAGCTCTTGTACAGATGAATATGGATATGGAGGGTTTGAGTTTTACTTTTAATGTTGAGGTGTGCTGTGTTTCTTCCAATAGTTTGCTGGTGGGTAAAAGAATTAGTAAAACATGTCGCATAATTAATCAAAATCTGATTTTACTGACTAGGAGTACGTTGTGAGACAAAAAGTCGGCATTGAAAAACAGTAATTGGATGTAATTCAGTCGAGTTTCTTGTTTATTCTCCAGTTATTGCTTGAATTCCAGGAATCGAAACGGTATCAATCTTACATTTGAGTAGCTCTTGAAGTTTTGTCAGACAACAATTTGACCTTGAAATTAGTTTCGAACTATAAGCTTGGCTCAAGCCATATTGTTTTTACTTTCTTGTTTATGAATGGAAAGTGCGCCAGCAGCTAAGCCATTAGGGTTAGTAAAATGGTGAGAAAATGTAGGATCCATCATCTTCTACCAAAATGCGAAATCTGCTCCAAAGAGTCAGGTGTTGTAGGCTTTATGTTTCTGCATGATGCATGTGTGAAACTAGCCAACATCCTCACAACGTCTTCCAATGTTTCCGTAACACGTCTTCTACTTGGGGACATTAATTTTGTCATGGGTTTTGCCTATCGGGGAAAAAGGAATTATCACAATATATGAATGAAAAAGGATCTACGACAATAAATCGCAAAATACAAAAACATTTCCTTTCCTTTTTGACAAAGGAGCCATCATCAGCCCATTCCTTTTCCTAGTATGAGAATGTTTCCTAGTACGAGAAGAAGAAAAAAATTTGTCTCCTTTTCCTACACGGACAAGGTGCTATGAGTAGGCTATAAAATGATGCCAAGTCTCTCAACCTTTGAAACTCAAATCCTTCAATTCTTCAACTTCCAAAGCTAGAAAAGAAAAACTCTCCTAAGTTTTTTCTGTCAAATTTTCCAGGTTAACGGGCCGAGGGCCCACTCCAACAACACTGATACTGTCCCCACTTTACCACCTGCGCAATCCTCAGGTGTGGGGTTTTATCACAAAAGGCCTCGGTGTTAGTTAGAGAGGGATATTTCTATTTAAACTACTTTCTCTTTGGCCCTCTGGCCGATGTGGGACAACAATGAGTTCCAACACTCCCCCGCACGTGAGACCCCATTTTTATGGGTCACACGTGGAGATCCACATCGGCAACCACGTGGAGCCATGTAGGGACTCACCTATCGCGCGGGGCCAAACGGGGACCCACCCATCACGTGGCACCTTTGGCCTACGCGGAGCCAAACAGGGACTCACCCATCGCACGGGGCCAAACGGGGACCCACCCATCACGTGGCAAGTACGGGCCCGCAACCTGGCTCTGATACCATGTCAAATTTTCCAAGTTAACGGGCCGAGGGCCCACTCCAACGACACCGATACTGTCCCCACTTTACCACCTGCACAATCCTCAGGTGTGGGGTTTTATCACAAAAGGCATCGGTGTTAGTTAGAGAGGGGTATTTCTATTTAAACTACTTTCTCTTTGGCCCTCTGGCCGATGTGGGACAACAATGAGTTCCAACATTTTCAACTTAAAGACTTAATTAATATTACAAAGACCAAAACAATGGCCTCCGACAAGATGAAGAATATAACCCTAAAGAGCGACGACAACCAGACCTTCGAGGTGGAGGTGGCTGTGGCCATGCAGTCACAGACCATCAAGCACACATGGTGGAGGACGACTGTGCTGACGACGCCGATGTGAAGAACAAAGAGACTCTTAAGAGCTGGGACGCTGAGTTCGTGAAGGTGGACCTGCGCGAGCTGTTTGACCTAATCTTGGCTGCAAACTATCTAGACATCAAGAGCCTACTGGATTTGACTTGCCAGACTGTGGCAGACATGATCAAGGACAAGACACCTGAAGAGATCCGTATGATCTTCAACATCGAGAATGATTTTATGTTTGAGGAAGAAAAGGAGATTCGTAAGGAGAATGAGTGGGCATTCGAGTGAGAGAGTTAGACAATCCCAAAACGTGGCAATCACACACCCAAAATGTCTTCTTGCAACTATGTAATTGTTAGGCTAAAAGGTTTTATGGTAGTCCCGTTTTTTGGGGGCCTAGTAAGGTCACACAGTCCGCACACCTGATGGTCCGACTTTTCATATAAATTTATAACTTCACAAAACTTAACTATGAATTTTGAAAATTTGAAATCTTACAACTTCAGTCTTGTGTTTTCCAAGTTGCAAAATACATCTCTATTTCCTCTATATTAACATGTTGAGCTGCTATGGAGGGAGAGTCTTGCGTCGAATGATATATGACAGGGTTTTGTGGAGGTTAGATGTACTAACTGCCCACTCAACTTCTCTAAATTCATCTCCATAAATTTTGTCAACTCTCGTTGCCATCTTGTGTGCCTGAAACTTTTTCAAATTCTTTGTAAACTCAGCCTGCTCGATTGTGTAAGAGTGCAAATTATTCTTCCCCTCATCACAAAACCATTCCAACCACAAGTGTCCCATGATCCCATCGCATCACAAATGCCTTCACACACTGTTCTATCCAATTTCTTACAACCTATTATAATTTACAAGTACATAAAGCATCATTTTCATAGTTCCTCATTCCCAACTTAATATATATTTTATTTTTATTACTTAATATGTTTTTTTTTCTTAACCCCTAGTCAAGAACATAATAGGACGTCTTCCCATTGTTTCATAGAGATAATAGGGAGACGATAGGAATTAGATCAAAATAAAATGGTAAAAAGGGGAAAGAAATAGGGTATGTGATAGATAGTGATCTAGCTTTCTTCTATATTTTTATGCTTTTTACTTAACTTAATGAAGAGCAACAAAAGAAAGAATAGGTCTTTTATTTTTTCTACATGTTAGTGCATTTCTTTGATACCTTCAAGGGGGTCTCTCCATATTTTGCTTGTGCTTAATCTTTTCTGATTATACTAGAAATCGTATAAGAACTCGTTATAATTGGATTTATTGTATTATTTCATCAACGATGTTGGGTCATAATCACTTTTTGACTCTGCGCCAGTGATTCCACTATTATTTATTAGTGAACAATAATTGAATAATTCCTTCATAGAGATAGAGGACATAATTCACATGGATATAGTAAATCTCACTTGGGCTGCTTTAATGGTAGTCTTTATGTTTTCCCTTTCACTAGTAGTATGGGGAAGAAGTGGACTCTAGAAGTACTACTAATTGAGTTTAGGAACTAAATTGTATCAATTTGTTTTTTTATAGATCGTTCGTCAAAGCTTTTTTATTTTAAATTGACCATGAGGTGGCCACAGTCTTGATTAGCCTAGCAGCAGTCTTGATGAGTTTCGGGGGTACTTCTTTATCCCAATAAACCAGTGGTGGCCGTAGCTCACGACGGCAGTCCTCGAAGGCGTTGCGTCCAACATTCTTCTCTTCTTGGGCGAAGGATGAGTTTCGGGGGTACTTCTTTATCCCAATAGACTAGTGGTGGCCATAGCTCACGACAACAGTCCTCGAAGGCGTTGCATCCAACATTCTTCTCTTCTCAGATGGGGAGGGCGAGGCTGAGTCACAAAGGTAAGTTCTCGATATTGATACTTGAGTATTGGGCGGGCCTCTGCTACCTAAACTCCTCACCACCACATTCACTGCCCATGCCACATTTTGTGGCGGTGGAGTCGACATCTCCGACCTCTGCTTAAGACCAGGGGTGCCCTTCTTGCCACTCTGCTGAGGATGCGACCAGGACTCTATGTCGTATGCTCAGTATTGAGTCCAGTACTGAGTGTGCGACAAAGGAACTGCATAGTATGCTCAGTATTGAGGGGAAAATGGATAGTTCTTGAGCATTGTTTTTCTGTGTTTAGCACTGACATATGAGTTATTATGTGTTTCTTGCTTCTTTTTTTGTGTTGTTATGAGTTTTTATGTTTTGATATTTCTACTCCTAGTTGGTTGGACATAGTTTGCTAGTTTTATTTTTTTTATTTTTTTTATATATAAATTTATTTCTTAAGGTCTCTGACAACATTACAAAAATTCCATTAAACACTTGGAATCAACAAGTTAAGCTACATTCACTAGCTAGAACTACTTTGGTCATAGGCTTGTGAATCCAAAGAACAAAGTGTGAGGAGTATGTATTTTCAATTTAGTCAGGGTACGTATTTAGTTCTTTTTAGTCTTGTAAAAGACTGCATAGATTGACCAATGGAGTAAACCCTTCCAAAACTTGTAAAATGATAACTCTAGATTGACCACTAATGTTACGTTTTAAGGACGGTTTATGTATAGAGATGGCTGCATGTAGGGGACGTGTGAAGCAGCCATGGAGGTGTGGGTGCACACTTAATCTCCAATGGAGAGGGCTACCACCCTAATGATGTGAAAGCTACCTACACAAAATAGGTGTACACAATAAATTAGGAGAAGGCTACCTATTAGGGTTGAGTGAAAGCTAATGTCGAGGTAGGTAGGTGTATATGCTTCACTTTTAACAAAGATGGCTACCACCCTAATAGAGTGAAAGCTACCACATTAACGGCTTCCTATATTGTGAAGCTAGTACACCGTTTTAGTAAACATGGAGAGGGCTACCCATTAGGGATTGTGTGAAAGCTACTATTAGAGTAGGTGCGCACTTAATTTCCAATGGAGAGGGCTACCGCCCTTATAGTGTGAAAGCCGCTATACAAACGTCCTTTTAGAAAAGAAAAAGAAAAAAGACAAAACTTTGTATTGGGACTTCAAGTGCAGAGGCTTGAATAGGACTAAATAGGACTTGAGTGTACTTGACTTACTGGGAATGCATCCCCTCTCACAATTTTCATTGACCGAAACAAGCCCTATACCATAGTAGTTACAGTTATAACTTATAGCTTGTTGATTTCATGACTTATATTATACTTATATTATTTATATGTTGTCATTGATGGAATCACATTTAAGTTTGGTTCATCGTTTAAATATGAAACTTGTAGTGAAGATGTGTTGTTAAGATATTTGGATTGGAGAATTACTTTTATGGGAAGGAAGAGATTCAATCGGGAATTTAAATTGATTTTATTGCACTACCCCTCTGATGATTTCCAAGTCTTAGAGTGGACAATGGGCAGAGGGGTAAATGTAAACCTATTAATTTGGTTTATTTCCTTGTAGATATATGCAGGTGAAATAGGTGCAGATCATCAGGCTCGCCAGGAAACTTATTAATTTGGACATGGTAATGTATATTTTTTTTATTTGAATTTGTATTAATCAAGGTATGGTGAAATGATTGTCAGTTAAATCTCTGTCTTTTATATAGAGTGGAGTTTGGACATGATTTTGCATTTCTGATGCTATTGGGACGCTTAAATAAAATTTATTTAGATATGAAGATACTGAAATTATTATCTCATGGATTTAGCTTGACATAACATTTTCAAACCTCAGGAGACAACTTTACTCTGCTTATTTGCTCTTGTCAAGAATTGTTAAACTAACACATTTGTGAAGAAATTTGGGATTTGAGTTCTACATATTGCATATTATTGTATTAAGCCATATTATCCTTCCTTATTGTATTTTGCAAATGCACTGGACTTATCCTTACCAGCCCTAACCCTCTCTCTCTAGCTCTCCCTTGCTTGTTTCTCCATCTTCGTCTCCCACATCAGACAAACGGGTAAGTAAAGTCTCAATCTTTTTCTGGTTTTTTGCTTTAAATCTCACTCATCAGAAAACAGATAGTAGCAATTACTATCGTAGATTATGAGACCTTCAGAAATCATTCCTTAGATTATGTGATGCATTTTGAGCAACATGACAGTTGAATAGTACGAAATTATTAAAGAGGATGTTTGTTGGAAAGTACGCTACTTAAATTACATTCTTTAAAAGTATCCAAACAATAATAGATATTCATGTTACTAAAGTCTTGTGTCAAATGACACCATAACTCCTAGACTGGAACACATGGACTCAAAATCATACAATTATCACATCCTTAATAGGGCTTGCTAGAGTTCCATCAAATTCAAATCATATTAGCTCCTGAAAGTAATCTCATTCGGGAAATTGATAACATCCAGTAAAAAATAATACGACATATACTATTCGAGAACAACTGGTGCTGTCTACTATTATCACCATCGAGCTTGTCTAGAAATTCAGATGGGATGTCACCTCTGAGAATTTGGACTCTGAATACTAGCCTCGTACTGCTGCACTCCAGTTGTTCAAAAACACATGCATCTCCAACCTTCAAATTGTTGTCAATGGCAAACGCTTTCCAGTTATCAAGCCTTTTATAAATGGATGATCCATGATATATCATCTCCCAATTCTTGCCCCGAAATGTGAGAACCGTAGGGATTGAACAGGAAGGTAGTGTTGCACTAAATTTGCCTGGGACCACCTGCTCGAACAAATGATTGTTTCAATGAATTAGACTAATTCAAGCGAAGAAAATGACAATCCCAAATTAGAGAATAGTAATGCACAACATTATTGCCTACAATTGCAAAGAAAAGAGAGAGTTTTAGCAGTAGCCAGATTATTTGTCGCTTGAACAAGGCAACCCTTTATTTAAAACTAAGACGTATGTGCAAATTGCCCATACATTACGCTCATCAAACAAATTGTTACTTCATTGCAATCGTCAATTGACAACTATGCTCATGTAGACTGACACCAATAGTTAAGAAATTGACATAGGAGGAATTCTCACCACCATTTAAACATGAGAATTAGGGGATAATTTACCAGTTGGTACTTGGGTTTGACAGTTGTTTTCGTCAGAACCACATCAAAAAAAGGGTTTCCCAGAAAGTGGCCAAAATTCATCCCCTTCCAATTCAATCATGGGATTTGATGTGGGTAGATCTCCCATTTGAGGTTCTCCCATTTCATCAACTGGAAATGAACAAAGAAATTATCTGCAAAAACAATCATAATACTGATGAAAACATACTCAACAGTGCAAACAAAACACAAAAACATCTTATGATGAAAAAGAGATCATGAATTTTAAAGGTTATGGAAAGTTGCGAAGAATTTCAGAGAACTTCAGAATTATATGCACTTGTAGGCAAAAACTTATTAGAAATAATCCAAAAGGGTGAAACACAATGAAACAAGTCCATGAAACATATAGAAACTAAACAGACTAAACATAACGTTTGTCAATAGACAAAAACAGTAAGCCCATCTGTTGGGTAGGCCTTATGACATGAAAAATTTAGGCATTTTCTTATGAAATCGACAGCTCTTAGGCTTACTACATTCACACAATGCCTAAAGCCAAGAAATTTGAAACCCATTTTGAAAAAGAAAATACCTTTTAAGATCTGGTTGAAGTGGCTTGGTGAGGTGAAGAAGAGAGCATGAAGATCTGGTGGAAGTAGCCGATTGACAGAGCCAACGGCGAGAGAAAGAAGAAGAGAGCCTAATCAGCCAAAAAAAGCTCAGCTCAGTTTAAGAACTGTGGCTAATTTGTTTTCGGTAAGACTGTATGTTCATATATTCCTATTTTATATATGTACTAGCAAAAGGACCCGCACGGTGCTGCGGGTTATGAAATTACGTAAAATGTGCATAAAGTTGTGGAAGAAAAGAAATATACAAACATGAAAATGCAGAAATGATGAGCAAACAAACATTACAAAAATAAAGAAATCAGTACCAAAACAATAGTATGAGTATAAGGAATAGAGAGAATGGTTAAACAGTATGTTACTCCTTTTTGGAACCTGGATCTCTTGAAGCTATTCCAATAACAGTAAGATCCTTAATGATTGCAAAACCTTGTCCCATTTTTTTAAAACCATGAATCTTACTTATTTTATGCAGTTTGACATTTAATTAACTCAAATGGAATGTCTTGCTGTGAACTCTAAATAACTGAGCAATATAACTTGAATGCCTTCGTTGAAATAGATTCTTAAAAAATGGAAATGCCAGGCCAACAAAAATTGAACTTAAAATGCATGTTTTAAGTAGTTAGCAGGAAGACCCAAAAACAACCAAAGTAATGTGAACTTTCGACTTTAGCAAGTAAGATGGAGAAGATAACACAGAACTTGAATATAACATTTTTTGTACATGCAGCAAGATAACAAATAGATCATCAGATTATCCTTGATTATAAGATGAGAAAAGTAAAGAGGTGAGAAAATTTTGATCATTATTTAAAACAGTGTTCCTATTTTTAACATCAACATAAATTTAGTTTTGTATAAACAGTCTCATAAATGACAAATATTTATTATTTTATTAACAAATTGACTTCATTTTATAAAGATAAAATTAGTATGTATATACTAATGTGAAGCGTTGTTGAACTGGTATATATAGTTGAGATATTTGGTTGAAAATTTGTAATCAATTAAGACCATCAAATTAAGAAATGAAGCAAAATGATTATAGATGACTATATATGATTATTTGATTTGTTGGAATTTAGGGTTTATGATTTGTTGATTAAATTTTGTGATAGACTTTTTTTTAAAACTTAATAATCTATTTATCGATGATGTGTAAATAACGTAGTAGCATATTTAAATTTTTTAACGGGTGTTTTGAATCAAATGCTTCCTTCTATTCTTCAAAAAGACGTCTATTTTGGAAAACTTATTTGAGTTTGAGCTTATGGGGTTAATGGCAGCTTTACACTCATTATTATATTATTTTTTTTGCTGTTTGACATTTATATTGTTTTCTAGCTCAATATTGCTACCAAATATCATAGCCAATATACAAATCAGCTTTGTGGAATCATGAGTCAACCAAACGTTGTTGTAGTAACTTTGGAGTCTCTAAGACATTCTCACACAGCAATGGTTTTGTAAATTTTTTTAATGGGATTGACACAGTCTGTATTATTATTAGAGGAAAGAGTTGGAGTTTGTTGACAGTTCTTAAATACTCTGTTTCAGGACGTTAGCACAGAGAGAGAGAGAGAGAGAGAGAGAGAGAGAGAGAGAGAACAATAAGTAGACCAGAAATAGAAGGAAGAGTGGGAATACAATTCTGGGTTTGTTGAAGGTGCTTTGAAGCTCTGCATTTTTTTAAGTGGCTTGGTGTTCCTTTCTACCTATATCTCCTTTAAAGCAAAGGAAAGATAAACATAATCCTCATAGGGATTTTTTTAAGTTCTTGAGTAGAAGAGGAGGAAAGAGGAGAGAGAGGAAAGAAGAAAGAGCAGTGAAGTGAAGAAAATCACCTCTAGTTCGAAGAAAAACACTGTAAAAGCACAGGAAAAGGGCTGTTTAAATGACCCTAGATGCATTTGAAACAAAGAGTATACGATCAAAAGTTACCTATGCAAAAGTCACCCTAAATAATGAAGATTTTTTTATATATTTTAATTCCATTTGTCTGTTTTTCCCTTTTTCCCCTTAAACAGAGATCAAAATTTCATACTCTAATTCAATAATTGAGTTTTCTCAGTCTCTTCTAACAATCTAAAGATCAAGCTCCAATTTTGTACTAAACATATATGTCTGAAAATCAACCTAAAACATCAATCAAATGAAACCAAAGGCAGTTTATAACGACTCCATGTCCTTTTTCATGTTAAAAAAGCTCTCACAAAAAAACTAAAAATTTAAAAAAACTTCAGCACACGAAAATGCATTAATATATAATCAAAAGCAGTATCATGTTGTTATCACTCTTATCAACAACCCCTCCAAATACATCATATCTTCCGTAAACTAAAAGGAAAGAGTCAAAAATATTAATATGTATCTAAGTACAGATCATACATGAAACAGCTTGTCATTGGTTCAAACCACATAAGAATTACTTGGCTTTATTTACAGCTGTGCAACCGTAACAATTAGTTCAAATTTATCCTAACCAATTGTCAATTGATACCATTAGCTAATTATCATGCTTTATTCACAGACTCGAAACAATAAATTGGAATTTGAACATAGAAATGTACCTCTTGCTTAACAGAACCAAGAACAACCACCAAACAGCTCTATCTAAAACAGCAAACACCACCTACAAAACATGAAAAGCAGATATGGTTTAGAGAGAAAAGGAGAAAAAGCAAGAAAAAATCGAAAAAATTGCAATTTCTGATTTTCTAGTCCCAAAACTGTCCAAATATGTTTTTCTGTGCAGTGTTTTTATATGAGATGCTTAAAATTTGTTAGTCCATTACTAAAACAAAAGAAAAATCCTGGAAAACAAAAACAAACAGAGACAGAAGAAAACAGAATATTAGTGACAACAGACTAAACAACTAAAAAGACCATCGCTTGTAATGAGAAACCCAAAATCCATACTGTTTTTGCCCAAAAACTTCAACCCACCAATCCCACATTTTTTCCTATTTAAAACCATTATCCAAAGAGCCGTGAACCCCTAAAGTATAGCCATTCAAAAAAATTTAGGGGCAAAATATTTACTTCTTGTTGATCAAGCTCATGAAAAATCGATTCCTCGTTTGGACCCCAAAATTTTTAATCACAAACTACATTCCTACAAAAGGATCCATAAATAGGAACATCATTATTCATTGAGGTAAAATATGGCGAAAATCCTCCAAACAATCCAAATCCAAAACAAAATCATCAACCAATCGAATCAAAAGCAACAATCTTCTTTCCTTTATTTTTCTACTTCTGTTTTACTTTACAACAAACAAAAGAAAACCATGAAAGTTTTAAAAAAATAAAAAGAAAAAGAAAACCTAGAAGTACTGTAAAGCAATTCAAAAGCAGCAAAAACAACAAAATAATCAACACAAATGATTACTCTTGTCTATTTTAAGTCAAGTCCAGTGCCACACAACATGGAGTATCTCAATTAATATGCTCTATATATATTTGTTTTTTTATTATCAATCTATCTTTAACTCCCCCCACCCTTAGAAATATTAGATAAACACGTCCATAAAAATGCGTTGAGACAGTTAAGAACAACTTCCACCATCGACTAAAGAGACAGTTAAAAGCCGAAACTCATATTATTCAATGTCAAAACGGTTTTCTACAACTAAAGTAAAACCTACCAAAGCCCATTGGTAAAAAGGGAAACATTTGGTTTACATACATTTCTAAGTAAGTTGAACTAAATAACCAGAGGGAAAAGTAGCGTACAGATTGCAGGTAGTAAGAGTCATTCCCATAATGTATTGGAAAAGTCCCCTGTAATTGGAATAGCGTCGGCAAAAGGGGTATTGATTACATTAGTTCTTGGCTATTTCTTGTGGAAGAAATACTTGGGAATGGAAGGTATAGTGCTACCACCCTTCTCTTTCTCTTTGTCTTTCTCACTCACACAAACACATATATTCTAGTGTTCCAAACAATCAATGCTCTAATAATAAGAATAAAACAGGGAGCACGGAAGGTAGTATGAGTGAGACTATAAGTAAAGCCAGAGCTGAAGCTGCGAAGAATGATGCAGAACTACCACTCTTCAATTTAAAAAGAGTTTTGGCTCCAACAAACAACTTCAATGTAGCGAATAAACTGGGAGAGGGAGGATTTGGCCCTGTTTATAAGGTGACACCTTCTAAACTGCTTGATAATTACTAATGTACAGTTTATCTAACATATGCTAACTTGGACAGGCCAAAGACATAACAGATTTAGGTTCCTTCCAGGTATATTGTAGCATGATTTCTGTTTTCTCAGCCTCTGTGATTCTATAAACCAAAAACTTCAATATATAACTTTAATTTTCTGTAAGCGTTGATCTAGATTTACATTCTCTTTGTCCTGACAACTCAATTGAACATCTTCTGGAAGCAACCAAATCAAAGGATCCATTCCCATGGGATAAGGAAACAGATATGAGGATCCATTCCCATGGGATAAGGAAACAAATAAGGAAACTTAGTTGTGATTTTCAATTATGTGCAGATGTCAGAGCAGGGTTATTCATTCTATTGGGGGCAATTCTTTTGAGCATAAATCAAACACAACCCAAAACAATTAGAAAAAAAAGAAAAAAAGAAAAACAATCACTATATCAATCAACAAAAACAATTAAAAAGAAAGATCAAATGAGAAACCAAATAATAAATATAACTAACAATTGAAATATATTCACCAATTTTAATCTTTTTTTTATTTCAAAACCTGCCTAAACAATCAAAATCACAAAACCACTCTCTCACTTAGGATTGAATCGTTGCACAGACTATGTGATCTACATAAGCCTGCCGCAATCCTAATATCTAGGATATTATATTCAATTGTAATTTTAAAGAACAAACCATACACATTCAAGCAAGAACTCTACAGCATGCCTGCTCAATCAGGCCATACAATTTTCAGAACTTATGTACCAAGCGTATCGAACTGACAAAGTAAACCATATGTTTCCCCAGGCACCATATGCTTGAGAGTCCATCTAGATAAATGGGTTTTAAAACATGATTTATTTCAAGAAAATAAAAGGAAACCTTTCTTTCTCGATGACCCTAAACGAAATAACCCTAGAAATTGATGTTTGTTGAACATGGTTTTCTTTGAGGGGATGCAAACCTGAAGAGAAACGATGGAAGAACTTGCAGATCGAAAATCTCTCAGACGAACTTTGGAAAAGATGGCTGAACCAACGACAGATGAGATGAGATTAAGACTAAACGAACGGCTTGATTCTTAAGGCACCAGCCCAAATGGAAATGGACGCCCCAAAGGAATCCCGAAGACCGAAGCCGTGCATCCCATGGCTGCCCCTAACCAGCCTAACCAAGTTGGTTGGAAGCGGACGATCGCTCTGTGAAAACGAAACAGTGGGGAGAGTTAGCATCCAAAGAGAGAGGGTCAAAAAGGGAACATAGGGAAAATTTTAAAAAAGGGCAAAATCGACAATTTACTGTATTGTTGGGAAAAATAAGGCTCTGTAACAGTGAAACGGGGGTTTTTCTGTCATTTTACTGTTCAAAAAACAGTTCTTGTGAATACTATCCGAATGTATTGGGCTTTAGTATATATAGTTTCCTAAAATTTGAAATTTGAAACTAATTTTCCCTCCACTTCTTTATGGCACTTTTGCGTCCTTTTTTACTAAATTTAAAAATTTACGAATAAAAAGAGAAGAATCAAAGACTGGGAGACGATGAAAGCTGAACATAATTAAAACAAAATTCTTCCTCAATCTTCTTCTCCGATCAACCCCCTAGCCCGACCTTCCTCTGTGTCGTGTTGTAACTGGTCTCCCTTTTATGTACTCTTCAAACTCTATCTGCAACCTGAAATACTATGATGTAACTAAAACAAAAAAAGTGTTTGTTACAGCATTTACAGAGAGCTAGTTTGGAAATTGAGCCACTACTGCTCTTGTTTAGTGTGTATTGCAAATACACCTTTGTGATTTATTTTGTTTTCTTCTTGTGTTTTACAAATATATTTGAAATGATGACCTTATTACAGAGCTCTGGAAGATTCTGTACCTGATGAAGCTATTCAACTTTACACTGATGCTTGTGCTCTTCTTGAAGACGATGACAAGGATCAAATGGCCTTTGATCTATAATGTGCTGCCACTAGTGTTTATATAAAACTTAAGAAGTATCAGTTTTGTTTTCCCAGTAAATACTAAATAGTGTACCCTTGAGATCTAGAAATTACTGGTTCTTACTGGTTCTTATAGGTACACAGATGCTGCTGCTTTTCTGTTGAGATGGGCCTTAGCAGCTGATAAATGCAATGCTGATAAGGTATTGAAGTATTTCTTTTGGCACTAATCTTTATCAGTATTTTGGATGTATTTACAAATTAGATATATCGTACGTCTTGGACGAGTGTAGAGGTATTGGTATTTGATATGAAGACAATATTGAAATGGTTTCCTACGGTATACATGCATGAGGTTACCTAATCCGTAATTGGATTAGGAGGAATTAAGTTGAGGAGATGTTGGATTGAGGAGAATTAAATTATGAATTCTTATTAAAGTTGTTTACTAAATCATATGGATTTAGAAAAGTTAGATTCCGGATTCCTATTAAAGTTGTTTACTAAACCATATGGAATTGGGGGTAGGAGTGGTTTTAATTGCTAAAATGTCATCATTGTTGGTTAAAGTAGATGACATATTTGGAATTTTTAAAATTTTGTGAGGATATAATGGGTAAAAAAGATGAATTCCTTATGGGGTTAATTCACCAGGAATTAGAATATCACCTCCCACCCAGTAATTGAATTCCTACAAAATCAGGAATTAAATTCCTGATTTTTTGTGGGCCTCACGTACTTTTTAATTCCTTGATGTGAAATAAACGCAAGAATTCTCCATAATTAGAATTCAATTCCTGATTATAATTCTAATTTCTAATTAGTACACACTATAAATCTCCTCACTCTGCGTGTAAGAAAAGGAAACCGAGAGAATTCTTCTATCACGATATAAGGATGTGAAAGCAAATTCACATTCCGAGATTGTTCTCAAGATAGAAGGAGGGTCACTAATAACTGAGTCAGATGATCCAACGGCAGAGCTGCGTCCGAGTCTCTAGGATTCCTCAAGTTTCCTAGGAGGAAGTGCAAAAGATGCACAAAGAAACATATGGAGATGCGTTATTACAAATTCTGTTCCTGCCAATTCTAATTGTAAAAATTCAGCTTCCTTCAGTTTATAAATCTAGCCTCCTAGCGGCAGGCAACACAAAGTTGTTCCAGTAACAAGAAACAGTGAAAGATAGCAAGTGCATCATTTTCATATATAATTTCACATACCAGGAAATTTGGAAATTGGTAAGGAAAAATTTATACCAGCTAAAGTCTTCACAACAGCTTGTCCATTTCACCTAGATTTCAAAAAGTTTGCAAGACTAGTTGAGCAAAAAGTAAGAAAAAAAAAAAATTGTTAGGGCCGAATCGATTTATGCCTGTCATCCTTGCACAAGGGCCATTAGGAGTGGACATTGGGACCGAAAAATCGGAACACCGAATTAGACTAGATGAATAAAACGATTGACTAAAAAGGTCAACAAATCGGCACCGAATTGGACCAAATCGATTCCAACCAATTCCAGTTCCAGTTTCACAACGCACCAAATCGGATTAGATCGAACAGAACTAGACCAGTTCCAACCAATTCCAATTCTAGTTTCACATCGCACCAAATCGAAACAAACCGAACCGAACTGGTTGTGTATATATTTTTTTTGGTGTACAAAATTATTAAAATCTAATGCCACATTTGTAATCTTACAACTAATATTTTTCCAAGTACAACTTCAAAACATCTCTCTTTGTATGAAATTGGATCATTTGTTAATTTTCAAGCCCAAAAAATAAAATTTTAGTTGAAATTTGTATTTAAAATAATTTTTAAAAAAAATTAAATAAAATAATATTAAGAATCCGGTTCAAACTGGACCGAAATTGGTGAGAACCGAATCGCTCGGTTTCAAAAAAAATTCACTAAAATCGGACCGATTAAATGGTACAAATTCCAATTTGAAGTGAGAATCAAACCGAACCAAATCGTGCCCATCCCCAAGGGCCATGCTAATCTTCTTTGTATCGTTTCAATTTTATCGGACGCCTCTAAGAGCGCTTCCAACAGTGCGGGTTGGGGGGGTTTGGGCCAAAAAGGAGTTTCCAACAGCAGACTGGGCTAGCCCGAGGGGGAGGCGAGCTTGAGTTCAAGCCCGGGTTTGCTGACATCAACGATGATTTCAGCAACAAAAAAAATCTTAAAAAATACAAAAAAATTCAGATTTTTTAAAAAAAATAAATACTTAGTCAAAATTTTCACTTCCCACACCAAAACTCTACACAAATTTCTCTCCTCATATCTCATGTGAATAGTTGTTGACATGGCAATTGGTGGAAACACCACAACCTTTTGCAAGGGCAGCCACTATTCACATGCTTGTCTGGGCTTTTACATATTAACAAAAAGCATTGTATATGGTGGATTTAAACATTTATGCTTATGTTTCTTGTATGATAGCACATCAATTAATTTGTCCTACACATATTTATACAAACATAAATTCACATTGTGATCATCTTAGGAGATCAAGAAACTCTCATATGAAACTGCAAGGAGGAAAAAGACCAAGATTTTGATAAAAAAATTACTTGGGCCTTTATTACCACCGTCCTTTATTACTTGGGCCTTTCTTTTGCTGATTTAATCCAAAAACTAAAAGCCCAGACACAACCCCATTTGCCATTTGCCATTAACAGAGCAGTTAAGCCACCAACTAATTTTCATTTCAAATATTCAATAAACAAGTTCCACAGAAAAAATAAAATAAAAAATTCTTGAAACACAGTTTGAGAGGATAAAAAATATATAAAATCATGAATTTAGGATCAAAATAATTACACTGTTACCCTTGAATATGATAGTTTATTAAACTTCCATGTTTAGATTAAATTTCAATTTTGGTCCCTTGTGTACCTACATGCATAATCATAATAATGTACCTTTTTTTTTCAAATCCAAAAATGAGTACCTAATTTGGCATCAAAAGAATAGTCAGCATATTCATTTGGCTGTGGATTTGGGTGGATGTGGTTGGGGTGTGGCTCAGAGATGAGGATCGAGGATAGTTGGGGCGATCGGGGAGGGTACGGAACGCTTAGGGAGACAACCAAGGAGGGCAGGAGGGAGAGACGTATATTAATAACCTCATAACCCCTATACTTCAAATGGTATTTGTACAAAATTCTGAACATAATGCTTCTGTCTAAAAGTCTCCACATGTATATTGTTCACAAAATTATGTCCACGGTAGAAGCCCATTTTAGAAATAAGAAAATGGGTGAGACAAGAATCCCCCCGACCTCCCAACAGGAATCTGCAACAATAAGCGGTTCACTCACTGAATCCTGTTTCACAACACCAATTCAAGGATCAAATCATCCATTATCAATAATTGTCCCAAAAACATTACCACAAAAAGTCTTAAACAGGTTGTCCATGCCAAAAAGGCCAATCTGACAAAAACCTTGGCACAACAAACCTTCATGGTAAATCTGATTTGCAAATCTCAAAGGAGTTCATTCTCTTCACTCTTAACACAAATAGCCCGAAGATTCACCCATATATTTTGATCATTTAAGTCACCAAAAAGCCTGAAGATGCAAAGAAAAACTGAAATTTCCCTCTTTTATTTTTTATATATTAACTATGGTATCCGGCAATTTTATTTATTTCTTATTGGTATGTACAACACCCTCATGCATTCTTTCAAGTTTTATGTAATAAAACGCTGCTTTAATATGGAATCAAACAAATGAAAACAGTTACTCATGAATAGACCTCAAATCATATCAGCTATATACAAAATAGCTAGTTTAGGATTATGTTTACTTAATTTGGAAAGCAAGAATCATAGTACTGTGAAGAACTTAGATATCATTTGATTGGTAGTTAACCAGTATGTCTACCCATGAGGCCTTACTTTGGAAGTTGTTGTAGAGCTTTCCATTAGCCGTTAGCAGAGGAATATTACTTAAGTTATGCAAAGGTAAGAATTCAGTGTAAGGAAAGACACATTGATTTATAATAAGAAAGGAAAATTAACAAGGGGACGGTGGTGTTGCTCAAAAGCAGGTGTGAGAAAAGAAAAGTACAATGACCTATCGAATAGGGTGCGATCACCTAATTAAGCGGTTGACAAGAGAGAATTGTCCAACTTTTTTGGTGGTGAATTATGACAAGAAACGTGAGGTTTACATCATAAAAAACTTTGAACTAGATCACATAAACGAATTAATGATGCCATGTGAATCACCTTATCTCCAATTGAACCGGGATGTTGCGAAGTCAGATTTAGCCCAAGCAATGCCAATGTGTAGAGTTTTAGTGATGACATGTCATATTTATGAGTATATGGTACACCAATTAGGGGTGTATTTGAACGTGGTCTTCCAAATCAATGATCTATACAATAAGTTGGATGCATCACATAGGAAAATCTTGTTGGACGGTGAAACTGACGCTGCACTTGCCTACATGAAAGTGAAAGGGTCAGTGGATCTTGAACTTTTTTGTAAGTTCAGTGTGGATGAGGAGAATAGGTTTGCTAACTTGTTTTCGAGAGACTCTACTTCACTTTCGATTATGTTGCATTTGGAGACGTCCTCATATTTGAGAGCACATACAAAACTAATATGTACGACCTGCCTCTAGTGTTGTTTGTTGGTTCGAACGACCACCGAGCGAGTGTAATATTTACTTGTGCCTTATTGCTTGACGAGACCTTTGAAAAGTGGCTGTTGGATACATTCATATCCTCCATGAAAGGCAAGAAGTCTATATTAATACTGACGAATGGGGATGAGGGGAGGCACAAAGTAATTGAGTATGTGTTTCCCATGTGCAATCATAGGTTGTGAGCATGGCACGTGGCAAGGAATGCACAAAATAACTTCAAGGATGAAGAATTGGTACGAGCATTTCAAGCATGTCTTTAGGAACCAGTTGCACTCAATGAGTTTGAAAAAAAAATGAGAGTTTTTTAAAGAAAAAGTTACTACACATAAACAAAATGAATGACTGGAAATGATGTATGCAAAACGAGATGTGTGTGCGAAATCACGCCTTAGGCCCAAGTTTTTCGGTGGTATGTGCAACGTGTGGAGTGTATGAACAAGTTTAAGAAAGATTACTTGAGGAAAGGCGTCAAGTTGTTTAAATGCATTCCAGCAATAGATAGGGCCATGACACGTATGAGGAATATTATGGCGAATGACTATTTCGACGCAAAACAGTAAAAGGAAGTGCTTACAACAACATTGAAAATTCTTGAGCAACACGGTTCCCAAATTTACACTCATAGGTGCTTTTTATGGGTACGTAACGAGATTAAAACATTAATAATTTTGGAGGACAATTGTATATTTTATCGAAATACGGTGACCTGCAAAGTAATTGGAGTTGTGTATACCTTGGTGCGGAAGATGTTCGAATAGAGTGCGTCAAATATAAAAGCGAAGGTATTCCATGTTTCCATTTGTTTTATGGGTTGAAGTGGGAGCATGTTATGGAAACTTCCTCGTCACTCATAATGAAGAGATGGACAAAGAGTGTCTAAATGGACATTGGATATGTATTTATGTCAGAAAGTGGTAGCAAGAAGGTTGTAGAAACCGCAAGTTATGGAAGTTTAAGTTGTATGGACTGTTGGAATTTTAAAAGATTTTAAAATTTTAACCGTTTTATTTATTTAATTATTTTTATGTTTTATTTTATTTATTGTGGGGGTTATAAATATTTAATATTCAGGTTTTATTTCTGGTTGGTGAATGCCTTAATTTTTTGGTTGGTGAACTTTTATGGTTGGTGAAGGTTACATGTTTTTGGATGCCTATAAAAGGCCACTCCTCTTTCACATTTGAAACGACCACAATACACCATCAGAATATCACATACCACAATCACCACCACAAACTAATTCTCTCATTTTCTACTTTTATATATATTATCTACTTTATATTATTATTTTGGCAATGGTTCTGTGACTTGGATATCCATATCCGTCTATGAACGTGCTCATAGCGGATCTTGAGTTTGTGTACAAGGGGTCGTATCTTGGAGTCTTGTAGACCGTTAGTACCTGCACGTAGGGAGGCTACAAAGGCTTTAGGACAGCGTCTTTGACGTGCTTCACCGTACCAAACTCACCTTCTTACTAATTATTTATTTTCCTTTTACTTACCTATTATTTTGTTTTCTTCAATTTCATTATACCTTAAAAGCTTTCTTATTTATTTATTATAACATTATTTATAATATAATGTTTTGTGTTTGGCTTTACGGAAAAGGAAAACTATATTTTGTATATATTTTTTATAACAATCTAAAGCCTTTGTAGATTAAAACTACTTTCTTTCCGTACTGTTGTGAAGCCTCATTTGAATACTTGATTGATGAGATTACCACTTGCCCCACTTGGTTCAAACCGCAGTAAACAAAGTATCATCTTACATGTATTTCGAATAAATCATATTTGTTAGGTTGTGTCTTTATCATAGCATAAGTTTGATTATATATGTGAAACCATATGTCTATTAAACCTTTGTATGTTAAAATCATTTTCTTTCCGTACTGCTATAGGTTCTTTGTAGTTTACAATTGTTGCAATTCAATATCTATATTTATAATATATATGTAAGCTCTGCACAGTTTAATTTTACAAAATATTTATTAAGTGTGTTTGGTAAAAGGCGTCCTGGTTTAAAAATATTGGTGTGCTGATTTGAATTTATTGTTTGAACAACCAAATATGTTCTCAACCTTTTGCTCAAAGACCTGTTTATCCATAAGTTTCAAAGTTCTATCAAAATGTAATTTTATCAGTTTGTTGGTTAAACATAATTATTGGTTTGTATAATTTTGAGGAAAAATTATTTGTTTTGTTGCATCTTTGTCATGCTATATATATATATATATTGCACAGTTCATTTTGTATACTTGAAACTTAGCACAGTTCATTTTGTTGTTGGGTTTCGGCCTTTTTCAAAATTAAAAATTAAAACGCATTTGGCCGATTTATATCATATGATGCTATATACTTTGAATTATTGAAATTGTGACTCTTGTGATTATGCTATTATTCCTCTAAATTTTTATTCAGACATTATTCCTCTGTATAAATTTTAGTTATATATTTAATTTGTGATTTGCAGTTGTAAGTTATTCAAAGAACACTTGTATTTTGAAATTGAGAGTTTGCCTTGATGAAATTTAAGAGCCTATTAATATATTTTCTTTAATTAATAATTTACATTACACTGACCATTCATTTGGATTGACTAATTGATATTTTGTAAAGTTCTGCAACTTATTTTATTAATATATCTAATTAATGACCTTATTTCAATAGCGTTGGTATATTAATATTGTCATCATATTATTGCTGATTTTTGATATCAATTATCTTTGATTTTGGAAAATGGATCAAATTACGTTATGTGTGGTGTCTTTCGAGTATTTTATATAAATATACATATATATTGCACTAACGATTGTGTTCAAGGTTTATCTTATTTATGGGAATAGAGATTTACGTGATTTTCAAGCATGATGGAATTGAGATATTGGGGGTCGAGTATCATATACCTCCAGATAAGTTACACAAATTAATTCTCTATCTTATGCAATTGTGAGCATTGCTACAATGAATGTGGTACAATTTATTTTGGACGTACGTTAGCTTTTGAGATCCATTGTTGACACTGACTTTAATTAGAAGCTCTGCAACGGCCATTTCATTGATATAATTGTTTTGTACTTTGGTATTGCTTTAAATCATTATTTTAGTTGCCGTTAATTTCCTATTATGGCTTCATTTCAATAGGTCGTTCAAATATGGGAATTTATTAATGTGGTGATTATTTTGATTTGTTGAAAGTTGATTGCAAATTTTTTTTACTGAAGCAATCAAAGTATTTTTTCTTTTTTCTCCCAAACCATGTAATATTCCAAGGAAATTCTTCATTCAACAAAATCTAATTGTTTCTAGTGAAGGAATTAATGGGATATTAATGGTGCTTCTCCATTACTTTTGTAAACGTATAATTATACAATATTTCAGTGAGTATAGCATGCCTTCTTTATTTTGTCGAATTGAAAAGGCGTGCATGCATAATTAAATTTTTCATAAATTCTTTTCTTTCTTAATTATTATATTAATTCTTTAGTATTCAAGTGCGTCAGTTTTGGTATTAATTGTTTGAATATAAAAACTAATATTGCATCAGTTTTAGTATTCAATTGTTATATTGATTCTTTATTTCATTTATAGCTATTAATTTTTGTGAAAGCTAGCAGAGAGTTTATGTGATATTATTGCAAGTTTTATTGAGCCTAATTATTCTTTATTTTGCTGGCTGTCATTGCTTTAAATTTGGGAGAAAAGCGAACAGTTTATTTTGTAGTATAAATGCATTAGTTTAATATACCTTGGTCTAATTTGGGAGGCAATCCACTACTATTTAAAGCCTTAGCTAGTTGGCTGATACATCAATGTTGAGAATCAAAACTTTTATATTTGTGGAGAAATTATATTTTATGCATATGCATATATGTTTCAAAATTTCATTACTTATTTCATGTTGAGATTAATTTCCCGAATATAAAGTATTCCAATATGCTATAATTGGTTTTGGACGTTAGTTTTTTTTTTTGTTCGAAAATTGGTTAATTGATATTAACTTATTTAGAAGTTTTGCATTGCACATTCAATTACGATATAATTTTTATTTACTGCAGCTTTAATTCCCATCCTTAATTTCAAAACTTTAGTGCCTCAATTGCATATTATCAATTTTATGAAGTTTAGAGATTTATGTATGGCAACAGTTATTGATATTGTTGGGTGTTTATTGCATTTAACGTACTAAACATTTATGAAATTTAATTATATCTTTGTTTTAATGCGTTGGATTTATTTTAAAGTTGCCAACACCTATATATTTCGATTGTGCAATCCTTCATATTAGTTACTTGAGTTAATCTTGATAAAATATATTGAGTGAACTAATGTTCTTTTGATTGTGAAGTCTTGACAGCTGCCACATTGAGTTAATTGCAAGGAAGTGTACATTATGAAATCTTCTGGAGAAAACTGAAATAAAATGATAAATTATATCACTGTAAGCTGCATTTAATTTTAAGTTTTGGTGTAAGGTTTTCAACCCGTAAATCCTCTAAAGTATTATGGCATATCTTATGAATTTAAAATTAAATAAGGATTTGGTACAATGTTCACATAGGTTGAAATTTTCCTTAACTTGTGGGGGTTGTTGTCTTGCAATCTTTTTGCTTTGTAATTTATTATTATTTTTATTTTGTGGCCAAAGTTGGAAACATAGAAGGGATGGGTTCTACGTTAACATATTTTAAAATGTGGGGGTTGCCTTAATTTCATAACCTTGATATTATCTTTAAGTAATTATAAAATGAGCATTTTTGGAGAACTTGGTGTGAGTGAAATTTTCTTATACTATGAAATTTTATTATGAGACTAATTTGTCTTAAATTTTGATATGAAAATGTGTGCAACTAATAATGGCCTTGGTACAAAATTTTGGTAGAGACTTCTTACTGTCTTATAGGTTCCTATTGAGAATCAAGAAGATACAATGACAACTTGGATATGTGTTCATGATTCAACCGCTTTGAGTGCAAAAAAAGGGAGTAAGAGTATCCTGAAATACTCAGTGTTTATAGTTAAATTTATTTAAAGAATTAATTGTTATATTGTTGTTCATAAGTGGTAGCAGGTGTACTCAAAGTTTCATGGACTTGAGAGGTACTCTTGATCATAAGATTTAATGTATGATGTTTTTTTTTGTTATACTGAAATGTATACCAATCCGTATCTAATTTCCGATTATACTGAGGTGAAATCCACTAATCATTTGTGTGCAAGATTGTGTAGGAAATATTTCCAATAACATGCAGGTTTAGAGCGCGCTAAAACGGAGAATAAAGATATGACCTACATTATATATGCCTTGTGAAGGCTAGTCTTGATATGCATGCCTCGTGGAGGAGGCTATTAATGCAAAATGTCGAGGGGGATGTGCTTAAGCCCATAAGGGAGTCACCTAGGGAGGTAACCCAACTTCTGTGATTGGAGATCCCATGAAGGAAGTTCAATGTGGTAGAAACAATCCATATTGCGTGACTCATATAGCACTGATAAAACTATGGAGATATCCTTGAGATATTCTTCTGCTCATCCCTAAGGCAAAAAGTGCTATTTTATGTGACGTCAGGAAGGGATTTATCCCTGAATGAGTTTCGAGGCGGGCAAACTCCCGCAGGGTGCAGGTCACATGTACTCTTGGAGAACTCACCTAAGTGAGAGACGTCGTGAGGCCGCGACTATGAGAATTGGGCTATTCTCTAGTAACTCTCATGAGAATCAAGATGAGCGCATGGCCATAAATAGCGCTACCCCGCATCCAAGTCTCAACCAATACTATGTGTGGGATATGTTGAAGTTTGGTCAAAGGTGCCGAGTTCAATACTGTGTACACTCAGGTTCCTCAAATGGAGACTATCATCACTAAGTGAAGGTTGAAGCCCAGAAGGCACCTACACCTATTACATAGTATTATATTGCCATATATATATTATATATTTTTCACTGTTTTTTGTCACGGTAAAATTTTGAAAATCTTGTGGGGGATTGTTGGAATTTTAAAAGATTTTAAAATTTTAACCGTTTTATTTATTTAATTATTTTTATGTTTTATTTTATTTATTGTGGGGGTTATAAATATTTAATATTCAGGTTTTATTTCTGGTTGGTGAATGCCTTAATTTTTTGGTTGGTGAACTTTTATGGTTGGTGAAGGTTACATGTTTTTGGATGCCTATAAAAGGCCACTCCTCTTTCACATTTGAAACGACCACAATACACCATCAGAATATCACATACCACAATCACCACCACAAACTAATTCTCTCATTTTCTACTTTTATATATATTATCTACTTTATATTATTATTTTGGCAATGGTTCTGTGACTTGGATATCCATATCCGTCTATGAACGTGCTCATAGCGGATCTTGAGTTTGTGTACAAGGGGTCGTATCTTGGAGTCTTGTAGACCGTCATTACCTGCACGTAGGGAGGCTACAAAGGCTTTAGGACAGCGTCTTTGACGTGCTTTCACTATACCAGGCTTGCTTTCTTAATCTTAACTTTTATTTATTTATTTGTTTGTCTCTTTATTTTACTTTACTGTTTAAGCTTTATTTTATATATATATTATTTATATCTAAGTATTTAAATAAGAATTTTATAGAAAAAGGAAAAACAACAATTTTAATAACAATCTAAAGCCTTTGTACGTTAAAATTATTCTTACCATATATTGTTGTTGCTGTAAGTTTCATTTTATTTCCTTCTTATAAAATTCAACTTCAATAATCACTTTGGAAATAGACACACAAAACATAATTGCTCTAAAAAAAACATACATCCGAATGGAAATGAAGTCGTGAATTTGCCTTATTGTAGTCAAAGCTATGTTCAAATCCCACCTTTCCTATATCACTTATGCTAAAAACAAAATAAACAAGAAGAGTGGGAAATTAGAAATTGGTAATGACTAGAGAGCACAATTTTATAACTATAGATATTAGACCAGCCATTACAAATTAGAAATTGTGTTTTGTTTGTACTGTTGGGTATCTTTTCATCAGTATTATGATTGTTTTTATAGATAATTTCTTTGTTAGTTTCCAATTGATGAAATGGGAGAACCTCAAATGGGAGACCTGCCCATGTCAAATCCCGTGATTGAACTGGAATGGGATGAATTTTGGCCACTTTCTGGGAAACCCTTTGTCGATGTGGTTCTCACAAAAAAAAAACTATCAAACCCCTGTACCAATTGGTAAATTATCCCTTAATTTCCCATGTTTAAATGGTGGTGAGACTTCCTCCTATGTCTACTTCTTAACTATTGGTGCCAGTCTACATGATCATAGTTGCCACTTTTATTACATAAATCAAATAATATGTTTGGCAATTTACACATACTTCTTAGTTTTAAATAAAGGGTTGCCTTGTTGAAGCGAAAAATAATCTGGCTACTCCTGAAATTTTCTTTTTCTTTGCAATTGTAGGAAATAATGTTGTACATTGCTAATTCTATAATTTGGGATTATCATTTTCTTCGCTTAATCAGTCTAATTCGTTGAAATAATCATTTGTTTGAGCAGGTGGTCCCAGGCAAATTTAATGCAACACTACCTTCCTGTTCAATTCCTACGGTTCTCACATTTTGGGGCAATAACTGAGAGTGATATATCATTGATCATCCAGTCATAAAATGCTTGATAACTAAAAAGTGTTTGCCATTGACAACAATTTGAAGGTTGGAGATGCATGTCTGTTTGAACAACTGGAGTGCAACAGTACTAGGCTTGTATTCAGAGTCCAAATTCTCAAAGGTGACATCCCATATGAATTTTTAGACAAGCTTGATGTTGATAATATAGATGCACCAGGTGTTCTCAAATAGTATGTGTCGTATTGTCTTTTACTGGATGTTGTTAATTTCCCGAATGAGATTACTTTCGGGAGCTAATATGATTTGAATTTTATAGTGTCATTTGACACGATGCTTTAGTAACATGAGTATCTATTATTGCTCGGATATCTTTAAAGAACGTAATTTAGTATAATACTTTCTAACAATCATCTTTAATAATTTTGTACCATTCAACTAACATGCTGCTCAAAATGCATCAAATAACCCGAGGAATAATTTCTGAAAGTCTCATAATCTACTATAGTAATCGTACTTTATGTTTTCTGATGAGTGGGATTTAAAGCAACAAACTTGAAAAAGATAGAGACTTTAGTTATCCATTTGTCTGTGCTAAGATGTGGGAGCCAATGAGCAAGGGAGAGTGAGAGAGAGAGAGAGAGAGAGAGAGAGAGAGAGAGAGAGAGAGAGAGATATATATATATATATATATATATATATATATATATATATATATATAGGGTTATGGCGGTAAAGATAATTCAAGTACATTTGCAAAACATAATAAGGAAGGATGATATGGCAGAGTACAATAATATGCAAGCTATATGTCATCCAGCCCAATATGCAGAACTCAAATCCCAAATTTCTTCACAAATGTGTTAGTGTAATAACTCTTGACAAGAGCAAATAAGTAAAGTAAAGTTGTCTCCTGAGGTTTGAATATGTTATGTCAGGCCAAATCCATGAGATAATAATTCCAATATGTTCATATCTAAGTAAATGCTATTTAAGCATCCCAATAGCATCAGAAATGCAAAATCATGTCCAAACTCCACTCTATATAAAAGACAGAGATTTAACTGACAATCATTTCACCATACCTTTATTAATAAAAATTCAAATAAACAAAGGAGCCAAATCAAATATACATTACCATGTCCAAATTAATAAGTTTCCTGGCGAGCTTGATAATATGCACCTATTTCACCCGCATATATCTACAAGGAAATAAACCAAATTAATAGGTTTACATTTACCCATCTGCCCATTGTCCACTCTAAGACTTGGAAATCATCAGAGGGTTAGTGCAATAAAATCAAGTTAAACTCCCGATTGAATCTCTTCCTCCGCATATCTTAACAGCACATCTTCTCTGCAAGTTTCATATTTAAACGATGAACCAAACTTAAATGTGATTCGATCAATGACAACATATAAATAATATAAGTATAATATAAGTAATGAAATCAATAAGCTATAAGTTATAACTGTAACTAGTATGGTATAGGGCTTGTTTCGGTCAATGTAAATTGTGAGAGGGGACGCATTTCCAATAAGTCAAGTACACTCAAGTCCTATTTAGTCTTATTCAAGCCTATGCACTCGAAGTCCCAATACAAAGTTTTTTCTTCTTTTTTTCTTTTCTAAAAGGATGTTTGTATAGCGGCTTTCACACTATAAGGGCAGTAGCCCTCTCCATTGGAAGTTAAGTGCGCACCTACTCTAATAGTAGCTTTCACACAGTCCATAATGGGTAGCCCTCTCCATGTTTACTAAAATGGTGTACTAGCTTCACAATATAGAAAGCCGTTAATGTGGTAGCTTTCACTCTATTAGGGTGGTAGCCATCTCTATTAGAAGTGAAGCATATACACCTACCTACCTCAACATTAGCTTTCACTCAACCCTAATAGGTAGCATTCTCCTAATTTATTGTGTACACGTATTTTGTATAGGTAGCTTTCACACCATTAGGATGGTAGCCTTCTCCATTAGAGATTAAGTGTGCACCCACCTCCATGGCAGCTTCACACGTCCCTTACATGCAACCATCTCTATACATAAACCATCTTTAAAACGTAACATTAGTGGTCAATCTAGAGTCATTATTTTACAAGTGGTGAAAAGGTTTAAAGTCTTTTACAAGACTAAAAAGAACTAAGTACGTACCCTGACTAAATCGAAAATACACTCCTCATACTTTTTTGTTTGGATTCACAAGCCCATTACTAAAGTAGTTCTTAAGCTCGTTGATTCCAAGTGTTTAATGGAATTTTTGTAATGTTGTTAGAGACCTTAAGAAATATATTTATAAAAAACTAACAAACTATGTCCAACTAACCAGGAGTAGAAATATCAAAACATAAAAACTAATAACAACACAAAAAACTAGCAAGAAACACATAAAAACTCATATGCCAGTGCTAAACACAGAAAAACAATGCTCAAGAACTATCCAATTTCCCCCAATACTGAGCATGCGACACAGTTCCTTCGTCGCACACTCAGCACTGGACTCAATATTGACCATACGACATAGAGTCCTAGTCACATCACCCCTAGTCCCGAGCCTAGGCTGGAGATGTCGACTCTACCGCCACAAAATGTGGCATGGGCAGTGAATGTGGAGGCGGGGAGTTTAGGTAGCAGGGTACCACCCAATACTCAGATATCGATATCGAGAACTTGACCTTTATGACTCGGTAAGTAAATAATAAATTCCTGAATGGGCAAGTAAATAATAAATTCCTAAATTTATTTACAGTAGGAAATCAGGAGTTAAAGTAAATCAATTACAATTGTAATAGGAATTCTTGGTGTGTAAGGAAAGTAAGTCAATAGTCCACAAATCACGCCAACAGAAATGACCTTCTCAGTTTCCCAAATTATGAACTCTTTAGGAATAAATATCAAAACAAGTAAATAGTGCCTTAAAAAGGTATTTGAGGGATCCCTCAAATAATTTTATATGAGGGACACCCTTTATATGTAAATGATGCTTTATCTACTTGTAAATTATAATAGGTTGTAAGAAATTGGATAGAACAGTGTGTGAAGGAATTTGCGAAGCGATGATGGGACACTTGTAGTTGGAATGTTTTGTGATGAGGGGAAGAATAATTTGCCCTCTTACACAATCGAGCAGGTTGAGTTTACAAAGAATTTGAAAAGGTTTTAGGCTTACAAGATGGCAACGAGAGCTGACAAAATTTATGGAGATGAATTTAGAGAAGCTCAGTGGGCGGTTAGTACATCCAACCGCCACAAAACCCTGCCACATATATCATTCGACACAAGACTTTCCCTCCATAGCATCTCAACATGTTAATATAGAGGAAATAGAGATGTATTTTTCCAACTTGGAAAACATAAGACTGAAGTTATAAGATTTCAAAATTTCAAAAATCATAGTTAAGTTTTGTGAAATTAAATTTTTTATGAAAGGTCAACCCATAGGGTGTGCGGACTATGTGACCTTACTAGGCCCCCAAAGAACGGGACTACCATAAAATCCTTTAGCCTAACAATTAAATAATTGCAAAAAGACATTTTGGGTGTGTGATTGCCACGTTTTGGGATTTTCCGTGAAGGTTTTTATGGCCTTTTGAAGGTTACCATGTTGAACGTAAAGTAACTCAATTTTATTTTTGACATTTGGGAGCTTGCTCAACAGCTAGAGCAAGTGAAGTTTTCGTTTACATCTCGTAAAGGGAACAAAGCAGGACATGAGGTTACTCGCTTTGTCACTCGTTCTGGAGGTTCCCATGTTTGGGATGTGATTTGGCCACATTGGCGGTTTAATGTACTAGCTGAGGATACAAACCTTGATTTACGTCTATGAATAAAATTTCCCGAATTTTGGCACCCAAAAAAAAAAAAGTTTCATCTTAGCAATCACTTAACAAAAAACTTAAATTTAAAATAAAAATAAAAAAAACCCTGTTGAATTATAACTAGAAGCAAAATAATAGTCCAGACTAGACAAAAAGTACAATTATCTAATAATAATAGGTATGTAAGGGTTGTCTAACTCTCTCACTCGAATGCCCACTCATTCTCCTTACGAATCTTCTTTTCTTCTTCGGGCGTAAAATCATTCTCGATGTTGAAGATCACACGGATCTCTTCAGGTGTCTTGTCCTTGATCATGTCCACCACAGTCTGGCAACTCAAATCCAATAGGCTCTTGATGTCCAGATAGTTTGCAGCCAAGATTAGGTCAAACAGCTCGTGCAGGTCCACCTTCATGAACTCAGTGTCCCAGCTCTTGAGAGTCTCTTTGTTCTTGACATCAACATCCTTTTCATGGTGCTTCTTGCAGTACTCGATCACCTTCGCTAGGGAGCTGCTGGTCACATTTGGCAGAGGTATCACGTCATCGACACAGTCGTCCTCCACCATGTGCTTGATGGTCTGCGATTGCATGGCCACAGCCACCTCCACCTCAAAGGTCTGGTTGTCGTCGCTCTTTAGGGTTATCTTCTTCATCTCGTTAGAGGCCATTGTTTTGGTCTTTGTAGTATTCAATTTAGATTTTAAATGATTTAAAAAGAGTTATAAAGTTGATGGAGTTTAATTGAATTTAATTGAGTTTGACTGAATTCTACAAACTCCACATAGACTTTGACTAAATTCATGTATAGATTTTAATTGAGTTTGTTAGAATTTTATTATTGATTTTAATAGAGTTTAAAGCAATGGCGGTGGTGGTGATGGCAATGGTGTTGGCTATGGTGGTTTGTGGGGGAGGTAGTGGTGGAGGAGGTATGGGTGGTAGTAGTGGTTGCGGCTGTAGTGAGGTGGTGGAGGAGGTGGGGGTGATAGTGATGGTGGTGGTAGGAGTGAGGTGGTGAAGGTGGTGGTGGTGGTGATGGCAATGGCAGTGATGGTGATGATGCTGGCAGTGGTTGTGGTGGTGCTAACGGCGGGGCTGATAGTGAGGGTGGTAGTGGTGGTGGAGGTGGTGGGTGTGGCAATGATGGTGATGGTGATGGTGCTGGCGGTAGTGGTGGTGATGGTGTGGGTGATGGTGGGGCTGATAGTGAGGGTGGTAGTGGTGGTGAAGGTGGCAGTGATGGTGATGGTGATGGTGATGGTGATGGTGCCGGCGGTAGTGGTGGTGACAGTGGAGGTGATGGTGGGGCTATTAGTGGGGGCGGCGGTGGGTGGTGGTTGAGGTAGTAGTGTTGGTGGTGGTGCTAAGGGGTGGCGGCAATGGCGGTGGTGGTGACAGTGACGACGATGACTGTGGTGGTGGTGGTGATGGTGCCGGTGGTAGTGGTGGTGACGGTGGAGGTTATGGTGGGGCTAGTAGTGGGGGCGGCGGTGGGTGGTGGTTGAGGTAGTAGTGCTGGTGGTGGTGCTAAGGGGTGGCGGCGATGGCGGCGGTGGTGACAGTGACGACGATGACTGTGGTGGTGGTGGTGGCGGCGGCAACGGCTCTAGTGATAGTCATGATAAAATGGTGGTAGTAGAAGTGGTGAAATCATATATCTATCAAAATCTCTAGGGGAAAGCAAAGATTTGTCATGGCCTAAAATTAGTCTATTATCAAACGAAATCCACAACCTTTTGTATTTCCTTTAAAATCAATGAGTTTTTGAATACAACCGAACTTTTATGAAGTCTTTTAAAGTCTGAATTGAATACACCCAAATTTGAATGGAGTTTAAAAAGTCTGAATTGAATACACCCAGAATTGAATAGACTTTTATAAAATCGTAATTGAATACACCTAAACTTTTAAACTTCTTTAAAATCTTTTAAAATCTAAATTGAATACACCCCCCTAAGTCTTTAAGTTGAAGAGTTGATTGATTTGAGTTTCAAGGTTGAGAGACTTGACATGATTTTATAGCCTACTCATAACACCTTGTCCAAGTTGGAAAAGGAGACAATTTTTTTTTTTTTTTCTCTTATTAGGAAACATTCTTATATTAGGAAAAGGAATGGGCTGATGATGGCTCCTTCTTCAAAAAGGAAAGGGAAAGTTTTTGTCGTAGATCTTTTTTCATACAGCTTAACTAAACTTTTGATTTTGTTCAATCATTTATTGAGGTAATTCCATTTTCCCCCGATAGGCAAAACCCCATGACAAAATTAATGTCCCCAATTCGAAGACGTGTTACAGAAACATTGGAAGACGTTGTTAGGATGCTGGCTAGTTTCACACATGCATCATGCAGAAACATAAAGCCTACAACACCTAACTCTTTGGGGCAGATTTTGCATTTTGGTAGAAGATGATGGATCCTACATTTTCTCACCATTTCACTAACCCTAATGGCTTAGCTGCTGGCGCACTTTCCATTCATAAACAAGAAAGTAAAAACAATATGGCTTGAAACTAATTTCAAGGTAAAATTGTTGTCTGACAAACTTCAAGCTACTCAAATGTAAGATTGATACCGTTTCGATTCCTGGAATTCAAGCAATAGCTGGAGAATAAACAAGAACCTCGACTGAATTACATCCAATTACTGTTTTACAATGCCGACTTTTTACAATCCAGATTTTGATTAATTATGCGACATGTTTTACTAATTCTTTTACCCACCAGCATAATATTGGAAGAAACACAGCACGCCACAACTTTAAAAGTAAAACTCAAACCCTCCATATCCATATTCATCTGTATAAGAGCTCTTACTCAAAATTCATAATTTTAGCCTCCTGATTATTCTAGTACATGACTGAACTTCTTATGCATGGTGAACCTCGGTTTCGTTCGGATATCGTCTAAACTCCAAGCATGGTAATGTAATTCTTAAATACATGAAAGAAAAATAGGCTCTTGTTATCTCATTTGGTAAACTCCCAATCATTACAACATGAGCCCTAAGTTTTATCGAACCTGAATTTTTTGTTTTTTTGTTTTCCTTTTCTAGAGGAGGAGAAATCTATGGATCCCGAGCCTCTACATTTAGTCCCTCTGCATTTTCCCGCATTTCACAAACTGTTGAGCGTTAAAATAATCCAATAATGGTTGTAGATAGGCTACATCATCTATTGTAATTTTTGTGTTTTTTTTTCAACAAAATTGACAGTACCGTCTTTCCGTTACGCCTTTGTATCTCTATCTTCTATTAGCTCCTATCTCATCGCTATTCAGCCAAAACCCGTTGTTTGCTTTGCAACTTATCAATATTCCTCCAATTCATAACTTTTTTAACTTTCATGAAAATACTCAGTTCATTGCAATACCCATCGATTACAGCCACTATCCATCTTTTGCAATACCCAATTGATTGTTATTTGGAATTCAGCCAAATTCATGAAACGAAGCGGCACTCTATATTTGGATGAAATGATAAACTACACAATTGAAATTTACTAAAATGGGTATGGCAAGCAATTCATATGAACTTTCTTTACAAGCAATTCATATGGATATCCCAAAATAATCTTTTAAAATCTCAATTGAATACACGCCCCTAAATGAGTCCTAAACAAATACCCTCAAGGCTCTCTCCAAAAGTTCACCTGCAAAGAAACATTGATCTAAACAACCCCAAGTAATTATAATATCTAAATGTTGCCACACTATTATTATTGACAATCAATTAACATAAGGAACATGTGATCAAAGGAATAAGCTTTTGCAAATGACCCACTAATGTTGTGGTTCGAGTCTTAGCATCCATGTAGTATGTGTATACTATCGCCCCTCGCAACAGAAAAAGTCCTAAAAAAAAAAGCTGGAAACCTCAACCTTATAAGGCCATCCTCAATGGGGGCTTTATTTGGGGCTCAACCACCACAAAGCTCCCACATATACAAACTTTCCTCAAAAAGGCATCCCCAATGGTGCAAATTTGGGGCTCCAAAACTTGAACCCCAACCGGAGTAGTTGTTAAATGTATGTGCTTGGTTAAAGCCCTTGAAATCGAGTGGGTCCCACAAGGAAAAAGGCTGCAGCCCACCTTTTGTGCTTTCTCACTTGCCTTGCGATTGTACAAGGCCATACTTGCCATTTTTTGGTTTTGTCAACAGCATGACCCAGCATGCTAAACCAATTTTTCAAAAGCCACTTTTTCAAAGCCAACAAATATTGTTAAACCACTTTGTAACAAATATTGTTAAACCACTTTTTCAAAGCCAACAAATATAAACTGCTACATTTATGTCCAACGGCTATACAGGGCCATATTGTTTCTATTTTTTTTTTCTTTTAAAAAAAAAAAAATTTGCAACTCAATTCTTCCTATAAATATCCACCATATCTCTCATAATTTTTACACACCACAACATCTTTATCACTCTTGATCAATTTGTCAAATTTTTTCACTCACTAGATTATTTAATTTTTTGTAATTTTTTTGTTAATCTCTTGTTTTAATTTAATCATGTTGTATCGTATCTATGAAATAAATGTTGACTTCCAAATCTTGTTCAAATTTTGATATTTTTTTGTTGTTGAAATGTTCACACAAAAAAAAAAACTAACATAACATGAACAAACATTAAAGTAAAATAGTTAACCAAAAAAAAAAACCACGTAAATCAAATTACATCATAAAAAAATATAGAGCCCGCCATGAATATAGGGCCTCCCATTTTGGGAGTGATTCCTTTAGAGCCCCAAAGATTCCATCGGAGCTATAAATGGGACTCTATAAACCCTTTTTAGAGCCCCAACCATTGGGGATGGCCTAAGGGAAGTCAACTCTTCTTACATCATATATCCCCCTTCTCTAACGCATTGAATCCATAATTGATTGTGTTTCTGGTCTGATTTTATTCTTACCTAATGGGTTTTGTTTCCTTGTAATATATACTGATGTAATTTAGGACACTACTAGAAATGTGGCTACTAGCCACTGATTATTTAGATACAAATTCATTAAAGTGCCTTGTGATTTTTTTTTGGAGACTAATTCTCCCACCATGCCTATTAAAGATATTTGGGATAGACATTGGTGTCTAATACAGAAAAGTAATTTTCATTATTTTTCCTTAGTATTTGGGCATTTTTATCAGTCCCAACTTGTCAAGGACACTACTAGAAAATCAGCCATTACCCACTGATTATGTAGATACAAATTTATAAAAGTGGCATATAATTTTTTTTTGGAAACTAAGAATCCCACTCTGCCTATTAAAGGTTTTTGGGATAGACATTGGTGTGTAATACAAATACAGTGATTTTCATTTTTTTGGTGTAAATATTTGAGCCTCTGTTATCAATCCCCACTGAGGCTCCTTTTGACGACATGTATAAAAATTTTCCCCCAAAATTTCAATTTTTGAAATTTAAAAATCCCTCTCTTTTTAAGCTTTAATACTCGTATTCAACCACAAATAGGATAAGCGACGTGCTCTCCTTCCCCTTTGCCTTTGGTAGAAGTTGGATTTTTCTATTCCTTTTTTTTTTTATCTGCCCTTCCATTGTGGATTTTGATGTATTTTGTTTTGGGTTTTCTGCCTTTACTGAATTTACATCTTTCTCGACCAACACAAGATACTCATCTTCAGTGTTTGTCTTGCTAGATTTGATTTCCACACTCTGTTGAGTTCTCTATTTTATTTACTTATGTTTTATTCTTTCATATTCTGTCTCTCACATGGTCTTCCATTTCGTTTGGGTTTTTTTTTAATAGCGATTTGCCTTGTTTTTGTCAATTGCTCTAACAAACATGGGTGATTGGTAAGATTTGGTTCTATTTCACTCACTTTTCTTCAACCTGCTCTGTTTTGACATTATTATTTTTAAATGTAATCCTTACAAACTGATTTTTGAACTATAGGAGCTGTGGTCGATTCCTGGGCCTAAAGATTGCTTGCAAAACAGAAGAATTGTTGTTCAAGTTCAAGGTTAAACCTCTAGGTTTCTTCTTTTCCTAAGAAAACAAAAAAAATAAATAAATAAATTATGTGTGATTCATCCACGGGATTGCTTAGTGAAAATGGTTTTTTGTTGAAATGTAACCATGTTTATGAATCCTCTCTGGACCTCACAAATTGAAAGGCAAAAAATTGATTCAAAGCAAAAAGAAGAAACAAGTGGACAACACCAATTAATGGATACTTGGACATCACAAATTGAAAAAATTAATGAATTCAAATCAAAAGGAAGAAGCCGTTGGACAATACTAACTATTACTAAGTGTGAAATTTTTTTAAAAAATATCTTATTCCCATTTGGAGACTGATATCAATTGCTGAAAAGAAAATTATAAAAGAAAATTATAAAAGGACAGTTAAACTTAAGAAATGTTAAAACAAATTAATAAAGGGACTGATTCACTCAAATATATTTTGTATAAGAGGATGGACTGATGACTCAAATGGTCTCTTTTGAGGGGGCTATTAATTGTATCTAAAATTAATAATACACACAAATTCAAAGCAGTGGCAAGTCTTTGTTTTTTTAGTACTGGCACTAGTTTACGTTCCCTTATTAATGTAATTATTCACACAGCCTTCTATATTCTTTATGTTTGACCAATGGTCTTGTCAATGTCATGAGGCTTTTCCCATCCCAACCAAGCTACCTGCATGAAAAAGGTCAAAAAACTTTAGAGAGGCCATCAGCCAACTTTCTTTTCCTAGTATAACAAGAGATTTCCTAAAACGAGAAAAAAATATAGAAAATATTTCTCTTCTCCTTTTCCTGCCTCGACAAGGTGGTAGCATTAATAGGCTATAAAATCACTCGAAGTCTCTCAACCTTTGCACTCAAATCACTCAAACCCTGCAACTTCCAAAGCGAAAACAAAAACTCTCCCAAACCCAAGTTCCTCTTGCTCATATCCATGGCCTCCTTCCTCTTCCTCCCTCTCCTCTCCCTCGCTCTCTTCCTCTCTCTCACCTCCGCCGCCCGCAATCTTCAACCCCGCATGCACGTCACCGCCCCTATCCCTCTGATCCAGCAAGTTTGCAAAGCCACGCGATTTCCCGACACTTGTCAGGCCACCTTAGCCGGGCTCGTCACTGACCCAAACACCACCCCAATCCAAGCCATCCAATCCGCTATCCAGGTCTCCACCGATGGCGTCCACACGGCGCAGAAGATGGTGAAGGCTATCCTAGACTCGTCCGCAGGCAACCAACACCGCACCACCGCCGCTAACAATTGCCTCGACGACCTCGGGAACTCCCGGTACCGCATTTCGCTCGCCACCGACAACCTGTCACGTGGAAGCATTAAAAACTCACGTGCCTCGATGAGCGCCGCGCTTCTCTACCAATACGAGTGCTGGTCGGGCCTCAAGTACGGCAACGACACCCAGATGGTCAACGAGACGATGTCGTTTCTCGACTCGCTGGTGGGGAAGTCCAGCAACGCCCTCAGCATGATGTACTCGTACGACAACTTCGGAAACGACACCAAGTTCTGGGCCCCGCCCAAGACCGAGCGCGACGGGTTCTGGGAGCGGGTCGAGGGCAGAGGGTCCGGCCAGGGGGTTCGGGGAGGAGTGCCGTCGAATTTAACAGCGGATGTGACGGTGTGCAAGGAGAAGACGGAGAAATGCTACAGGACGGTGCAGAGGGCGGTGAACGCCGCACCGGATAACCCGGGTGAGAAGAAGTTCGTGATCCGCATAAAGGCTGGGGTGTACGACGAGATCGTGAGGGTGCCCTTAGAGAAGCGGAACGTGGTGTTTTTGGGTGACGGGATTGGCAAAACGGTAATTACCGGGTCGTTGAATGTGGGCATGCCCGGAATCTCCACGTACAATTCTGCCACAGTCGGTAGGTTATTTGCATAACTTTTTATTTTTATTTATTACACGTTTTTATTATGCTTTGAAAGTAAGGTTCTGATTGTTTCTTATTATTTTTCAGGTGTTCTTGGAGATGGGTTCATGGCCAGAGGTCTCACAATCCAGAACACAGCAGGTCCTGATGTCCACCAAGCGGTAGCTTTCAGATCAGACAGTGATCTCTCTGTGATTGAGAACTGTGAATTCTTAGGCAACCAGGACACTCTCTATGCACACGGAAACCGCCAGTTCTACAAGTCATGCAACATCCAAGGCAACGTAGATTTCATCTTCGGAAACTCAGCTGCTGTCTTCCAAGACTGCGACATCATCATCCGCCCTCGACAACTAAACCCCGAGATCGGCGGAAGTAGCACCGTCACAGCTCACGGCAGAACAGACCCTGCACAATCAACTGGTTTTGTATTTCAGAACTGCTTGATCAACGGCACAGAAGAGTTCATGAAGCTGAATCAAAACAACCCCGAAGTGCACAAGAGCTACTTGGGGAGGCCATGGAAGGAGTATTCAAGGACAGTTTTTATAAACTGTACCATGGAAGCTCTTCTTTCCCCAGATGGGTGGATGACTTGGAGTAAGGATTTTGCTTTGAGCACCCTTTTCTATGGGGAGTTTGGTAATTCTGGAGCTGGTTCTGATTTTTCCAAGAGAGTGCCCTTTAGTAGCAAGATACCATCTGAACATGTTAATACATATTCTGTGCAGAATTTTATTCAGGGAAATGAGTGGATTTCAACATGAAAAATTTGTAGGGATTTTGAATCCGTTATTGATAATAGCAAATATTAATTTGTGAATGTACAAGGAAACTTATCTTATTGTCAAAATACTTTTTTTATTTGAAGTGTTTTTGGGTAAATATCACGAGGTGTCCCCACACGTGAAGGGTGAGACTAATCCCCGCTTGAAGTTCAGCTTGCACTTGGCGACAAAGTGCTCCCAATTGGTTTCCAACCCCTGCCACCAGTGGCGGACCTAGGAATTTTTCAGTGGAGGTGCAAATTGCAATTTATCGCTATCATCATCAACACCAACAGTTCATCTTTAACATACTCTATATAAGTAATTAGGGGTGAGCATCACAAAACACTTAGCATAAAAATATAATCACAACAGTAGGGGATGTTGAGGAGAGGTAGTATTGCCAAATGTTTATCAAATTCTACCATGTTGGTTGGCTGGTGCAGGCCACGGAGGCGGCTGAGAAGGTGGAGAGGGAGCACAATATGGCTAGGAAATAAGCGCCGGGGGTTCTGCCTAGCTTGGAAAATCATATCTTGGAAGTTGAATATTTGTGATATTGCCCAAGCTTTAAAATTGAAATCAGGCTTTGATATTTACTGAAAATCTAACAGAAGGGGTCACCAAGATCTTTATGTTTACAAGAAACTAGTACAAATGGAGAAAGATCCTAAATCTTGGATTTCAGTAAAATTAGATACTCGGATACACTACATATACAGAAGAGATAGCTATACTGCCTAGCCGCACAAAAAAATGGGGGAAATCTGGCAGACTACAAGATCATAGATTGACTGCAAAACAGAAAACTTCATCTTTGTCTTCGTACATATCAAAATTATCAACCCGTGTGCATATAAACGTGTTCCTTTTTCTTTCTTTTTTTAAATCCTGGTCCAAAACGACATCATTTTGGTTAGGGGGAAAAAAAAAAAGAGCAGCGCATTTTAAAAAGCCTGGCCCAAAACGACATCGTTTTGGCTAGGCTTTGTTTTTTTTTTTTTTAAAAGGAGAAGAGTGCGCACTGCGAGCAGAGTGCAGCACCAGCAGCACAGCGCCCAGGCCATTTGCGCATTTCATCGAACACCTTGCGTGCGTCTCTAGTCTGAGCAGAGGTGCAACTCCAGCATCTCTTATGGAGTTTTCCGTTGAGCGGAGGTGCAGGTGCACCTCCTTGCGCCTGCACAGGTCCGCCACTGCCTGCCACTTAGGCACTAGGCAGTCTATCAATTGGAGGTGGCAGTTTGCCAACCACACCACACACATTGTGGTTAATGTACTAAATTTTTCAATATTTAAGTTTTAATGCTAGTTTTCTGTGCATAATTTTTATTCAGGGAAATGAGTGGATTTCAACATGAAAAATTTGTGTTTGTGCCTAATAAATCTCGGTCGTAAACTGACCGAAAGAACTTCCTCTCGGCCCTCGCACCAGC
The DNA here is from genome assembly GCA_020521455.1 of Prunus kanzakura. Classification (NCBI taxonomy): domain Eukaryota; kingdom Viridiplantae; phylum Streptophyta; class Magnoliopsida; order Rosales; family Rosaceae; genus Prunus; species Prunus kanzakura. The sequence goes on along the minus strand of BPUM01001219.1, from coordinate 10,759 downwards.
CCATAAACTGAAATGTGGCGTTTCGTTAGGCATTTTGTCTTCTTAAAAATAAAAGAAAAGCTGCGAAGGCGGAATCCTCTCGGCCTCACGACCGCGGTATTATAGGCCGAGGCCGAGGGGCGAAAGAGACACGGCCAAAGAGATTGAGGTTAGATCGCCACGTGGGCAACAGGGCCCCACACTTCATTTAATGAAGTAACGCCTCTGATTATTGCAGCAAACCCACTAGCCGCAAAAAAGCATTTAATGCACGAGGGAAGATGGGAAGTGACTGAAGTCAGGGTTTGGTGATGGAAATCAGAGTGGTTAGGCGTAGACATTCTCACAAATATTATTACAACTTGAGGGGTCAGGTCACCAACCACCAGACTAGGGCATTAAATGTGTTCCCAAGGCCAAAGACACAAAATCCACGATCAGGGCGGTGGCCGAGATTTACCAAGATTTATGGAGGTCACACCACCATGCTTCACGATCCCAAATGCCGATTTGACTACCCACTTGCTCTGATCAGGCTCCACCACGCAGAGCTTTCAGCCTCGATTGTCCCTCCAGGACTCCTCCTATAAATACTAAGTTCAAGCTACATTCAAAGGGTTCAAACACCAAACCAAAAGCCTCCCACGGAGCAAATTATATTTTCCTGTCTTTCATTTCTTGTAATGCACTTTCAATACCTTTATTTGCTTTCCTAGGAGTAGTGATAGATTGTAAGGAAAATTTATTCATCAATATATCATACGACCCTTGATCTTCAAGGCGCCGGAGCACCATCTCTGTTACTCTTTCATCCATCCCATATATTATACGACCGTCGCTCTCTGAGCAACGCACCGGAGCACCGCCTAAAATCCACCATCAACACCACCACTAAACGGCCTTGTAGCTCAGGTCGTGAACCTGACGGTCGAGATCAGTTCCTCTCTCGGCCACAATCATTTGATTAGAAGTCGAACCCAAACAGGCGCACCACTTAACCATTCACCCAAACACACCACTCTCTCGACGCACGGTAGACCGTGCTGGCACGCCCCCGCACAACCGCACCGCATCCAAAAGAAGGACGTTACGTGTTGACGCATATCCCCTCGGCCCGGAGTACCAGGCCGTGAGATTTGCGAACCCAATAATTTGTAGGGATTTTCAAATCCCTTATTAGTAACAACAAATATTAATGAGTGAGTGTACAAGGAACACATCAATTTGTCAACATAATTTTTCAAGACTGTCTTTAGGGATATAATTTTTTTTTTGGTTGCTATATGATTGAAAAATGTAGGTTTTACACATTTGATTGCTGGATTTTTTAAAAAGGGGTCACTGGTAAAGATTGCTGAGAACATCAAATCACCAAGTTTTTTATTTGCTTGGAAAAGGACCCTCTATTTTTCATTAGGATAATTGGTTGAGAACTGCCAACTGGTTCACTAAGAAGGTGAAAAGTCCTTGTTGCTGAATGTAAGAATGTAATCATGGCTGCTCACTTTTGTCAAATATGAAAAGGGTTTGTTTGTTAAAAAGAATACAAATATGAAAATAGTTATGTCTCCCTTTTTGTGTGTTAATTCGAAGCTTCTTTGTTTTCAATAAATTCTCAACAAATTACATCCCTTGGAAATTAATCATATAATCTTTAAACTTCCCAAAAATGAACTCACACGAAATAATTCCCATTCATATAAAATTTAATAATTTTTTTGCAATAGTACATTGCCCAATTCGTATTTTGATCGTTGAATTCGAAAAATAGCTAAGCTCCGGTTTCGTTAGCATTGTTGATCCTACCACTGGATGTCGCATCTAAGGCTAAGTACCGAAGTACATTGTGAGACAAAAAATTGGTAGTTTTACGAATATTGGCTTGCCTTCTTCGACTACTCGACCCTTGTTTGCTTGAAATTTTCTCTTGCTTTAACCATCTTCCATCTGTCTTGATGGATTTCCTGGATTGCCTGGAACTGAGAAAGACTAAAAAAAGCCCTCATAAAGTGCCTTTTTTCTACCGCTGCGCCTTGTTTTCACCACACAATTGTTTACATCGTGAAATGACGACACAGACTTGATGTACATTAATTCAAGTGTTGTGAATGACCAAAACAATTATTATTTGTGTATTGAATTCATTCGCCATCCAAAAATTTCAATCTGGAATGGTAAATTTTGAGTTTAACAGCCTTATTTTTTAAAAATAGTCTCGCCGCGCGGCTTTACTACAGTAATTGTTTTTTGAAAAGTAGTACAGCCGTGCGGGTATGCCCGTTTTTACACTTGAACGCCTTGTTACAAGGCGGGTCCCTTTTTTCCTTATAAATAGTATCGACGCGCGGGTATACAGTTTTATTTATAAGGGTTAATGACCTAAATGGTCCCCAAACTATTGCCCCAGTATCATTTTGGTCCACCAACTAAAATTTTCAATTCAAACGTCCTTAAACTTTTCATAATGTGTCAATATGGTCCATCCGTTACAGATTCCGTGACTTCGGATCACGCGATGGCCACGTGACTGAGTTTTTGAAGGGTATATACGACTTTTTACGAAGCTAACACAAAACTCCCGAGTTATTGATTTCAATGGTCCCCCAACTATTGATCTAGTATCATTTTGGTCCCCCAACTATTGCTCCAGTATCATTTTGGTCCCCAAAACTCCCATTTTCTTCTTCTTCCTCCTCCCTCCCAACTGCCACTAAATTGTTGCAAGATTCACTATTAGCAATTCAGCAAGTTTCAGTCTTTATGTCGGCCATGGATGATGGCATTCCAAGCTTCGCAAACATACACGAATCACATAAAATCCTTGGGTGGAAGCCGTAAAAGAATGTTGAACACAAGCTCCGGTTGAATGTATGGGGTGGTTGTTGAAAGCTTGGGTTTAGGGTTAGAATTTGGGGCCATTTCAATTTGTGCATCAATGGATTCAACACTCAACATACTCTCAGAGTCAACAGAAAAATCTAATTTCTTAACAGCTCTCCACCCATAACAAGAACCCTAACAATCAAATTCAATTTATTTTATTTATAAATAAAGAAGAAAAGAAATTAAGCACAATAACAATTTGGTACATTATGAAAAGTTTAACGACGTTTGAATTGAAAATTTTAGTTGGTGGACCAAAATGATACTGGGGCAATAATTTGGGGACCATTTAGGTCATTAACCCTTTTACAAGAGGATACTCACCTAAAAATACGGTTTTGTCCCTCGATTTCACGGAATAATAAACAGACTTTGACGGATGGACCATATTGGTACATTATGAAAAGTTTAAGGACGTTTGAATTGAAAATTTTAGTTGGTGGACCAAAATGATACTAGGGCAATAGTTTGGGGACCATTTAGGTCATTAACCCTATTTATAATAAAAAATTGTATACCCGAGCGGCTATACTAATTTTCACATGCACAGCTATACTAAAAAAAAAGGGTATAGCCGGGCGGCTATACGGGGACAATCTTTTTTCAAAAATAGTACAGCCGAGCGGCTTGACTACGGTAATTTTTTTTTAAAAATAGTATAGCCGCCGGGCTATACGTGTTTTGACGCGTGGGCGCCTACTCGCTAGGCGGGTCCTTTTTTGCCCCCATAAATAGTAGAGCCGCACGGCTGTACGCTTGCATATTTTCCAAAATAGTATAGCCAGCCGGTTATACTCGAGGTTTTATTATAAAAAAATAGTATAGCCGATCGGCTATACGTATTTTCACACGATGGCACTTAGTCTCTGGGCGTGTCTTTTTAATAAATAAATAAAAACCTCACTTCTACTTAATTTCCTTCAATTTTGATCAAATTAAATTGGCATGGTTGATTATTTAGGATATAGAATGACCCTTTAGATCTTTGGTTTTAGGTTTTAAGTATCAAATTTTGGGAGCAATTAACCAATCCGAGACTAGAACCTAAAGTCTAAGCTCTAAATGATGATTCTAGTCCCTAAAACAATCAACCATGTCAACAAATGGGATCAAAGTTTAATAAAATTTAGTGGAAGTGAGGTTTTCACAACAAGTCTCATCTTTAAGAAAGATGGAACGCTGTGTACAAAGAATAACTGCTTGCTTAAACACTCTAAATATTTCTAGCTCATAGTTGATGTGGCATTAAGAGGTACCACAATCTCCCCTCCTTTAGGGATGTCATAACTGTCCTATTATGAGCATGAGAAATAAAGACACTGACACACAAATTCAAGCATGCAAATTGACAGAAGTTTTTTTTTTGGTGGAAAAAATTGACAGAGGTTGACAAGCATATTAATGCAAAAACTTGGAGTTGTTAAATCATTTATGGCATGTTTACTAATCAGGAATTGGAATTCTCATCAGTAATTGAATTCCGCATATAGAGAATTCCTGCGTTTACTTCACATTAAGAAATTGAAAAGTAAGCGGGCCCACACAAAATTAGGAATTGAATTCCTGATTTTGGAGGAATTCAATTCCTGAATGGGAGGTGGTATTCTAATTCCTGGAGAATTCACCCATTAGGAATTCATCTTTTTTACCCATTATATCCTCACACAATTTTCAAAATTCCAAATATGCCATCTACTTTAACCAAAAAATGAGGACATTTTAGTAATTAGTACAACTTCTACCCCAATTCCATATGGTTTAGTAAACAACTTCAATAGGAATTCGAAATCTAACTCCCCTCAATCCATATGGTTTAGTAAACAACTTTGAGGAATCCGGAATCTAATTCTCCTCAATCCAACTCCTTCTCAATTCAATTCATCCTCAATTCAATTCCCCCTAATTCAATTCCGGATTAGTAAACATGCCATTAAGAGAATTCAATTTGACAGAAGTTGACAAGCGTATTTTCTAATCATCCGACATTTCTCTTTAACTCATTTCTTGAGTAGGCAGGTTATTACAATGTTAATGGCTAGGGAAAATCTTTAACTCATCCTCTTTCACAAAAAATGAAGGCAAATATTATTTTATCCCAATGCCAACAAATCCTAAATCTTTTCCATATCCAAAACTTCAGAGATATTTTTTTCCAAATAAAAGAGCCAACATGCAATTACATCTTTAATCAAATTTTAATCAAATTTTGGTACCTTCAACATGAAATTACATCTTTAATCAAATTTTAATGATTCACAACTTCAAATGGATTCTAAGTTCAGCTTCCGGTGGTTGCTGAAAGAAAAGAACAGTATGAGCAAAAAATTTCAAATTTATAAATGGCAAAACATGTAAAATTCATTGTCCCACTTCACTAAACCAGACTAAATTTTCAAAACCTTTCCATCTGGGTACCCAAATTGTTCTACATGCAACACACCTGTTTCCAATACATATATTACTGAATAAAAAAGTAACCAAAAAATACAAAAAGAAAGTGAAAAGTTTGAGCTCCCTTTTCCTTTCCAAAACCAAACTTCGAAATTTGTGTTATTTTCTTTATAATTCCCCCGTTTTCTCACTAACCAAACAGAGATAGAAGGACCTTTCTCTGTCAAATAAACAAAATTCAAACAAGAAACATTGGTTTGAACCAAAATGAAAGAGACTAAGAGAATTCGAACAGACAGAAGAGATAAACTTGAGAGGGAAAATCATACAGTGGTGAGCGAAGTAGCAGACAGGACAGGAACCCTAAGAAGTTTTATTTTCAGGGATTCGAAGTCGTCGAGGTAAGTCTCTTTCTCTCTCTTCTCTGTTTTCTCTCTCTGCAACCTTAAGAGAGACAGTGGAAGATGACGCGGACAGAAATTTTTTAAAATATGATATCTTTTCTAAATTTTCAGGAAACATAATTAATATTTCTTTAGTTTAAACTATAAAGATGACAGAAGTTGAGCTGACTTTACCAAACTACCCTTAAAATTCTTCTTCTCTTTACAGAAAAATTAATATTTCTTGGTTTTATTTCTCTCATCTCTCTTGTTGTAATATTACTTTTAATTCATTATAATCTAATTTCAGAATTGTAATTTAATTTATAAATGTCAAAAGCTTCTATGTTTTTACTCTTTCCCTGTACACTTCTCTTTCTTTCTTTTTTATTATTTTGAATTAGTGAATAATAAGTCCATTCTCAAATCTGAGTATCTCATCATCTCTTTTTTGTTAAATCCTCAATTCAATCATTCTATCATAACTCTCTTTCTAAAATTTCTCATTTCATCTAAATCTAGTTCTGCCTCACATTTGAAGGAGTTTGTTGCAATCTACCCATATGTTGTTGTCAATTGTTATCAATTTAGGACATTTGTTTGCTTTTATGCGTAGTTGGCTCATTGCAGACCGAGGTTTCCCCATATCTATTTCATGTTCTACGTTTTTTAAAAGCCTATTATGTAATAATAGCAGGTATGTAGGGGATCTTTAACTCTCTCACTCGAATGCCCATTGGTTCTCATTACGAACCTCTTATTCTTATTCTTCCTCAGGCGTGAAGTCATTCTTGATGTTGAAGATCTCGCGGATCTCTTTAGGTGTCTTTCTCTTGATCATGTCCGCCACAGTTTGGCAGGTCAAATCCAGCAGGCTCTTGATATTGACAGTAGCGGATCAACCATGGGGTCAATAGGGGTCAGACGACCCTATGGTAGCCATGGAAATGGCTTGGAGGAGCTTGGTTTCTCTTGGCAACCATGGGAGACGACCCCATGGAGAAGAAGATGCAAGCTGCTAGGGAGAAGAAATAGGGAGGAAGAAGAAAGAGAGAGAAAGGGGGAGGAAGAAGATAACAGTGGTTGAGAGGGAGAAGAAAAGAGAGAGAGAGGGGGAGGAAGAAGAAGAAGAAGACTAAGGGGGTGTATTCAATCAAGATTTTAAAAGAGTTTAAAAGAGTTTAAAAGTTTGGGTGTATTCAATTCAGATTTTAAAAGAGTTTGTAAAATTTTGGGTGTATTCAATTCAGATTTCAATTGATATTAAAAAAAATACATTGAAATCTATGTGTATTCAATTATGACTTTTTAAAAGTCAAACAAAATTTAGGTGTATTCAAAAAGCAATTTATTTTGAAGGAATTAATAAGTTGCCTGATTTCATTAGAAAATAAAGTGATAAGTATAAATACAAAAGGCTTTGACAAATCTTATGTGAACCTTAGAAACTTTGAACGTGCTCTACGCTTTCTAGTGCTTGAACGTGTGTGCTTGTCAAGTGGAGGTAAAAAATTTCTTCTCTTTTTCTACACTTTCTATGCTTTCCAATGCTTGAATAATTGCTGTTGCTATACATCACCATATATCCAATCAATTGCTATTGCTTGTATTCGATGCACATAATGTATGAATAGTTGAATAGTTGAATAGTTATTGTTGCTGTCATATATCCAAGCAATTGCTGTTTCTACTTTTCCTTTTTTTTTTTTTGGTTGCTGTTTCTTTTTTGTTTATGTACTTTTTCTACATCACCCTTTTTTGTTGTTGCTGTTCATCAAATATCAATGGCCTTCTTCTACAATCATCCTTTTTTTTTTTGTTCTGCATTTCCCTTCTTTATCAATGTACAATATATATATATATATCTAGTCCATGCCAAAACAAAAAGGAAAAAAATTATCTTCATATATATATTTTTTCTTATGAACTAATTAAAGATTGCATGTATTATCTAGTAACATTATAAATGGGAGATTCACAACAAGGAAAAGAAAAAATACCTTATAACTCATGGACCTCGAAAGTGAGCAATATGCTATTAGAACTAATGGTTGATGCTGCCAACCGTGGATGGTGCGATTCTAATGGTTTGCTAAGCAAGCAAATAGTAGAAAGCAAGATACTTCATGTTGTTAATGCAAAACTTGGATGCCAAAAAACTTGGAATAAAGAAATCGAGGAAGAAAAAGAAGAAAATGAGGGAAATAATTATGGCCAAGTTTTTCAAACCCAAGAACAACAACGCTAGAATGCTAACCAATGGAGGGTTGGGATATCTTCAGATATGTGAAGAGATGCTATGAATGACGGGAGTCAAAGATGAGCAATGAAGCATATACTTATTCGTTTTTATGCATTTAGAATTATAGTTTAGTTAGCATTTTTTTTTCATGAAATTACTTTTATGTTTTTACTTTTGCGCATTTTTCATAAACATGCAGACATAAATCCTTATTTGGTTGCACATTTGAACAAATTAGATGCCCTTTTTTTTTATAAAATTTTCTTTGGATGTATTGATTTGGAAGTTCAATAGCTCAAATGTTTTTGCAAAGGTACTTTTCTCTTTTGAAAATCTAGAAAAACGATAAACAACCGAAAAAAAAAGAAAAAAAGAAAAAAAATATTTTAGAACTCTCATAAACTCTTGTAAAATCTACGATAAAACTCTAACAAACACCATCAAAATCAATCTTGGAATTCAATCAAACTCTATGTGGAGTTGATAGAAATCAATTGAACTACATTGAACTCTACAAACTTTATAACTTCATTTTAAAATCTTAATTGAATACACCTAGATTTCAATGTATTTTTTTTTAATATCAATTGAAATCTGAATTGAATACACCCAAACTTTTACAAACTCTTTTAAAAGCACTGGAATTCCGAGCGAGGAAGAAGATGAAGAATGTTGATTCACCATTCTCTTTTCCTTCTTCTGGGAGTTGAATTTTGAACAATTATAACTTTCTCTTCTTGTTTCCGTCGAATTTTGTGAGACTAGCTGCACGGACACCTGACTCGACTTGGGCTCAGCTCAGTTATCTGCAGACGCTGCTTGATCAAGATAATAGCCCAATTATCATCCCTATCGTTTGGCCCGTAAATTACTTTGATACAACCAATTTGACCACTTTGCCCAACAAAATATTGTTTTTTTTTTTTGGGTTAATGACCGTAAATTACTTTCATATCAATTAGTGCATGTGGGATTGTTTTTTGTCAGAAAAAGAAGAATTTTGCTTGGAGAGAGATTTGTTTGGGGTTGACGATTGTGCTTTTGATTTGTATCAGATTGCAAATTGTTCCAAAAATGGGTATAATATTCAAGTGGAGAAAGAGAAGAAGTTAATTAAAGCGCAAAGGGTCATCAATTCTTCTTTTGTTCGGACTACCGGAGTAATTTTTCTCAAATACTTTTTATTTTCAAAAAAAAATTTGTAAACTTTTATTATAAGTTTCTCAAATTATGAAATCTTTTATTTTAATAAATGTTTTATTGCATATTACAGGGTAACAAAGGGTAGGATTTTGGCGCATGAGATGATGCATGCATGGTTATATCTTCGAGGTTCGAAATCAATAGGGTTAATGACCGAAATGGTCCCCCAACTATTGCTTTAATATCATTTTGGTCCACCAGCTAAATTTTTCATTTCAATGGTACTTCAACTCTTCATTTGGTATCAAATTAGTCCAACCGTCAAAGTCTGTCAATTTTGCTATTAAATTCAAGGGCGAAATCATCTTTTTAGGGCAGTACCCTCAAAATCAAACGAATTCCATATTAGTCTTCGTCTTCTTCTCTTTTTAGGGCAGTACCCTCAAAAACAAAACCAAACAATCTTAGACTGATGGGTTGTACATGCTAACTAGATTTCAACTGTCCCACTTGAGAGAAGACATGTTTAATGTCCACATGGTTCAAAAATATTCAAAAAAACAAAAAAGCTTAGAATCTCTTGGAAACCTTTAAACAGATTGAACTTGTGAGGGTTTAGAGAGCGGTTTCTGGTTGTGTTCTTTATTCCTTTCACCATCTGATTCAACAGACGAATCTGCAAGCAAGTTCCTTGAACTCGAAATCCCCTTTGATAGCGAAAACAAAGACAAAAAAAAAAAATGTAACAATTGAAACAGAAGTTGAAATTGAAAGAAAGAAAATAAAAACCAATTCTTAAATTGAAAAGTATTGTGATTACCAATATGACTGATTAGGGACTGTAGATTCCTCTGCCAACCCACCATGGCACCATTGCTTCAACCCTTCAACCAAAAATAAGAATTCCCCAGCTGCAGCTACCAATATCAAAAACCCCAAATATAAACGAATAAATCAATAAATTACACGGATTAAAAAGGAAATAAAATGTGCCCAACATTGCATTTGGATGAGACAATCGAAAACCATATATATTACTCACCCTAGCTCTCTCAGCAGCTCCCTTTCCAACAGCAGCGACGGCCTCAATTACTTGGGTGTTGAAATCTAGTAGACCATACAAGATCTGATTCAATAACAGAGCCAATTCTACAGGAATTTCACTCGAAAGCTGAGGGTGAAGAGACAGAGAGAGTGGGAGGAGACAAAGAGAAAGGATGCTGGGGTGGGCTGCGATAGGTTGGGGTTGGTGGCTGTCGAATCGTCAAAGAGAGAGAAAGAGGGAGAGGTTGGAATGCACTGAAAAGACGGTTTTCCCCTTCAATTTCACGGAATAGTCGATAGACTTTGACTGTCGGACGATTTTGATACCAAATTAAGAGTTGAAGGACCATTGAAATGAAAATTTTAGTTAGTGAACGAAAATGATACTGTAGCAATAGTTGGGGGACCATTTTGGTCATTAACCCAAATCAATATTATACCCCACTTAATTTGAAAATGATTAAGTTTTTCTTCAGCTATTTTTCCCTCATAATAAAACATTTGTACCTAAAGAAAAAATTAATGGACATAGATATTGGTGTCCACAAATATTTTATTTTTTATTGGCACTTTTCATGTCCCCTATATTAAAGGAAAGCCCTGTAGTATATTAGGAACCAAAAGTGTGAATACAAACTTCTTTTGTGAATAAAAAATATCCTTGTCCAATGAATTTCTTTTAGTAATGGTTCTT
>BPUM01001218.1:0-64052 GCA_020521455.1 Prunus kanzakura | reverse complement strand
TCTGTTGAGCTCTTTCTCTGGCTTGCACCAATAGGTCTGGTGGCATATGAACTAATCTCAACTAGTTTTAACATCATATAAGTGTTTTTCTAGCTGCCAAGTGGCCCCATGCTCTCATTCATCTAGAACTCTGTACAACATGAATATATTGACATAATTGCTTGGAAGCAATTGGAGCTACGACTGAAACAAAGGCAAGAAGGGTTTGACTTACGGTTCTGATCGTGGAGGATCGCTAACAGGGAGGTTGGCTTGATGATTCATCCCGCGCGGTTGGCCAAAGTCTGCTACAGTAAGAAAAAAACAGAATTTAGATCAAAGGCGCGTCGCATATTATTGGATACACTGTTTCTGGGTTTTAGAACAACTTTGGCGTGGCGGTAAAGTGGTTCTTGAGCTACAAATATAAGAAAAAATGAAAGCAAAATAATCCACTTAATTCGATCATCTTATGGGTCTCAAAACAACTGTGTGGAGACAACTTTAATTCCATACCCAAAGCCAGGAAAAAAAAAATAGAAAGAAGAAGAAGCAATGGGTTCGTGAGCTACAACACAAGAAAAAAAGGAAACAACTGGGTTCGATCGTCTTATGGGTCTTAGAACAACTGTGCGGAGACACAACTTAATTCCATACCCAGATCCAGAAAAAAAAGAAAAAAAAAGAAGAAAAAAAATGAAGAAACGAAGAAGCAACTAGGCATGTTCTTGAGCTACAACATAAGAAAAAATGAAAGAAAAATGGTGCACTTAACTTGTCTTATGATCTCAGGGTTATATAGATGCCCTTCTCTTGGTAGGGAGTGTTTTGACAATGCATATGAGGGGGTGAGTGATCAGACCACGGGGCAACTGGGCAGAAAAAAAAAAGAACATGTACCTAGTGAGAATCAGTTGTATATGTATAGTAATAATAGTATATATATTGTCAAGAAACCAAGAGCCAATTTGAGCTACGACTTAAAGGAAGGCAAAAATAGTCTAATACGTAGAGATATCGGATGCAGCTAGCTAGGGGTAGTTTTTCAATTAGCAAAAGTTGAAGCATGCATGCAGATGGTTTGGCGAACTCATAAGAAAAACAGACAAACAACTATAGTAAAGCTACATGGGATCTCTTCCCAGGTCTTGAAACAGTGGCGGTGACAGCCATGACCACCACCGTGCACTTTTTCGTTTCGAGAGATCTACAACATTAGAAAAAATGAAAGCAATAAAATGTGCACTTACTCTTGTAAACGTCTCACGGTTGTATGGTATGGTATAGATATGGAGTGCCCTTCCCTTCGTAAAACTCAGAGCAAGTCTCTTGAGGAGGGAGGAAGTACGCTTGTTAATGTAGGGAGGACTGACACTTGACGTGGAAATGAGATTCCTGGTATTTGTCCTTTGCAATAGTGTTAGCTAGACAAGTGGGTATTTGTGTCGATATAGTGTCGGCTCAATTGCTGTCAGTGGGGTATTTGTGTCGAACTTTTTTCTTATTAGTCATTTATCACAAGGCCTCTTTATTTAATCGTGCATAGTTGGACCATGAATTACATAAAATCAAGAGCCTTGCCCAAAGTTACAACTTTATGAAGAAAAAAAAAATGAAAGAAGAAAACGTCAATGAATTTTTTGTATTTTCTTTTTTCTTTCCTGGACAACAGTTGTGCTAATTAGAAAACAAGGTCATCTTTTGATATTCATCCTGTGAAAAAGAAAACGTCACGGGCAGTATTTTATCAACTCAATTTTACATGTAGTTTGAATCAATTTGACAACGAGGACCATCACACTTCGGCCTCGCCCCAAAAAGAAGCAGTGTCTAGAAATTGGGCCTCCCTGCTGAAATGAACCACCACCAGTAAATAATAAAAACTCCCATTGTGTTAAGGTAGCCCATTCTGATTTGGGTCTTGGGAGTCTTCAGTCAAGCGGAGGCCCTTCAATCTCATCATCAACTCCTTGAATTATCTGTCACTTGTTGCTGTACCTGTATCTGTATGTACTTGGCCTGAATTCATGCTGAAGCTTGGATGAGCGATAGTTTCCTGACGGTGGCCTATGACCCGGCATAAGCGAATAAATCGACGATTAACTTCAGTATATAGTAACGTACTCTGTGACAAATGTAGGAGCACGCCTAGCTAGCATGGCGAGGAGGAGAAAGAATATGCATTTGTGAAATGCCCCTAAACAACTGGCACCACCGTTGTCCTCCCTCCCCATCAAGGACCGAACTACGTGTAAGCTCTCCTTAAATTTTGCATTTACTTCCTTTGCTACTTGAAAACTTGGAATCTCCTTTTGTTAACGCCTTTCTTTTAAATTATTTTTGTCCTTGTGTACATTTGCTCTCTATCATCTTGGAATAAGACCATGGCAACAACACAACAAGACCCATTCTGAGCATAATTTGGGGCAAAGCACAAAAACGAGGAATGCATAAATCCGAAATATCATATATATGAGTCAATTTTAAATTATAAAAATCAAAATAACAAGCCACTCAAGTCTTGGTGGTGCTGCGCATATGGAACTTATTACATACAGAGCACACACCAAGACAATATTTGAAGCTAAGTCGGAGTTGCAGCTTCTTGTTTCAAGCGTGGCATGCATATTTAACTTACTTAGCGCAACCCCGCTTACTCCTCGGGTTTCACTGTGAAGCGAGCAATGATCATGTTGAGATATTCTTTCAGTTTTTCAAAGGCCTGAACAATTCTTGCAACTCCACTTTTATACAATGTTTCCACGTATAAGCACGCGTACTCACCTGCAAAGCTCACAAACCAAATGATCCAGAAGAAGAGGACAGCTAACCCTAAATTCGATGATCACCAGTTCCAAAACCACGGAAACAGCTCCAAAAAGGAGGCTAATCTTGCTCATGAATTTTTCCAAATCCAAATTAAGGTGAGCTTGGCGTATATATGTAGCGCCAATTAATGACCCGCCGTAAATGACTAGAGCAATAATGAGGATCACAACAGTCGGGTAGTCTGTGTTAAATAAAGATGTTGCTCCAGCTCCCTGATTCAGTTGGAGGAGCACACCTAGCATGGTGATGAGAGAAAATATATATTTGTACAATGCCTCTGTAGAATGTCCTTTGTTTGTGCTGTTATGATTAAAGAAAACATGGAAATGGCATTGAAATAAGTATGATTATGCATATATATATATATATATATATATATATATATATATATATATATGTGTGTGTGTGTGTGTAATGTTGTAATTATTAAGAAAAACTATGAGCAATATTTATGCGAATTCAATAAATAACATATCATTGCTAGAAAGTAATTAAGCCGAAGATTCCTCTCCTACTTGCTATTTTATTCCATGTTAGTGAATCATATGGACTATCTGAAAAAAGAAAGAGATGCAAAGAAAAGAAACAAAAAAGGAAGAGGAAACCAGAAGGAAGGAATTATTGCCCAAACTGGAAACGGAGGGGGCCTAGAACTCAGTCCAACATGAATAGATTTGACATAATTCTTGGAACTCGTAGCAGAACAAATGTGTGTCAGTGGCCTTATATTAATTACTGTTTAAAATAATGAATATAAAAGGTCCTACAAGTTACAATTAAAAATATTGATATCTCTTTTTATAATTTATTTAAATAAAAATATCAATCTAACAGATTAAAAAAAAAATTTAAAACAAAATCCCAATCATCCCTTCCCTAATTCCCAAGCGAGAGGGACCAACCCAATGACCACCAACCAACACCTGTCTCTTTCTGTCTCTCTTCCCCAGCTACACTCCATCCCGAACCACCCCCTCCCAAGGACCTTCCGGCGACTCTCCCCCAACTAACACCCTAGATCTCACATCTCTCGCCGACTGGAGGATCTACCTTCCACCTCCCAGGCCTCCTCGTCGATTTCCCCGACCGTCCCCCTGCGAGATCCTAACTCCCCAGGCCCAATATCCCACATGCTGCCCTGTGGCAGAAATATGAGACCTTCTAGAGGGATGTGAAATATGAGACCTTCCGTAGCATTTCTTCTTAGCCATGGAGGTATGTAGAAATATGGCTATGGGGCTATGCCTGTGGCTGTGATGCGCGTTGGCAGATATATATTTTCAGAGTGAGGGAACTGCAGAGAAGAATCGCAGAGCATCAGCTTTTGCAGAGAAGAAATGTATGTCATATGGATATAGAATGCCCCTCCCTTCCTAGCTACGTACGGATATTTCATATATGGCTACGCCTGTGGCTGTGATGCGCGTTGGCAGATATATATTGTCGGAGTGAGGGAACTGCGGAGAAGACTGATCCCAAAACTATATTTTTAGGTGGTGTGGGGGAGGGGGGGGGGGGACAAAACAAAAATAAAATTACATAGAAAGCCCCTGAACTAATATATATTTTGATTTTGGGGCCGTGTGGGTGATTTTGTACTGTTCTAGATCCACTGAACCCAAGAAGCCGTACGTGCAGCAGTAGGGGAGGGTCTCATCATTATCCTCTGTTAACACGTTATATCCGCATGAAAATGTAAGCTTTTTTTTATATACTTCTTTTGTCTGTTTTCGAACTGCCTGCTTTTTCAGTCGCCTCCAGGCTCTCTCTCTCTCTCTCTCTCTCTCTCTCTCTCTCTCCGTATCATCGTCGACTTCATGAAACAGCAGTTCATTGCGGTTTCAGTCTTGGACCTGATGAACTTCCGGCCAGGTTGCTTGAGTTGCTTGCTTGGGCCGTAGTTAGATATATTATGGGGCTTAAACCGTTGGGCCTTTTCTTCACGGCCGTACAAGAGAATCCGATGATGGTTGCATATTCAATCGAAGCCCATATTCTTTCGAAGCGAAGGTTATTTCAGAAATATAATAAAACGAAATTCTGGATTATTATATTTTGTTTTCATTTTCTTTCCTTGAAACCAATTGTGCTTATTAAGATTTCTTTTCGTCTTCTTAACTTATGCTTTGAAAGACAAGATCCAGGAAATTTATAAGCCCCATTGTTTTTTTGGTCAAGATCTAGGCCCCATCGTTGTTAAATTGTTAATCATATGTTGGGTCTATAGTTTGACTCCACAAGAAATTTTATCGATCTGGTTATAATGTTTTCTTCTTTTATTTTTAAACAAATTTAAAGGGTAAGTCATACTAAATTTTGCGTGTTAATCCGTTTCTAGTTCTAAAGCTCCCATCCACAACCACAGCATGCACACTCAACTTTAACAAAGGCCCATTCCGAGAACACACCATGAGTCAAATGTAAATCAACAAAATCAAAATAACAAGCCACTCAAGTCTAAGTATTGGTCGAGCATATTGACCTTATTACACAAACATGATCTGAAGCACTCTATTTTACTTGCATCTTCTTGCATAAGCGTGGTAAGTAACTTACTTAGGGTAACCCAGTTTTATATTTCATTGTGAAGTAGGCAATGATGATATGTTCAGATACTCTCTCAAATTTTCAAAGCCTTGAACAACTCCTCCAACTGCACTTGTAAACAATTTTTTGACGTATGGGTACAAGTAAACAGCTATACAGCTCAAAAAACAAACGATCCAGAAGAGGAGGGCATATAACCCTAAAGCCGGAACAAGGATCACCAATTCCAAAACCAAGACAAATGCTTTAGGAATCAATGCCTTCAAACAATGGGATAACACCACGTGGTTGATAACTTCGTCTTTCCATGAACTGAGGGGTGAGCTAACTTTTCTAAGATGTCTTATGCGTCAGAACAAATAGTGAGACACAACTTGGGGTTAATAGTGAACCACTTTCTTAACCCATGTAATTTTACATATTAATATTAATTAGTAATTAGATCCACCATAGTTGAGAGTTGATGACAGTACACTATTTTCTTCTAATTTCTAGAACTCAGTCCAACATGGAAAATTTGACATAATTTCTGGGAAGTAATTTGTGCCGAAGGAAAGTGGGTGTTGATAGGAAGTTTCAGAGCAAGATCATATGAGGAGGATACAGTTAAGATGAGGCACGTCAAAGATTGAGCATTGACTTGTAGGCTTGGGTCTTACACAGGCAACCACTTTTGATGAGCTATTTTGTCATTGTATAACCGGTGCAGCGTTGCTTAATTATGATGCAAACCAACCACAGACAATCTCAAAGTCTTATTTTATTTTACTTTGGGTAAGAAAATAAAAAAATGTAAAAGTGTTCCGATTACGAAAGCGAAAACGTGGTTTTGGTTTTTTCTCTAATTGCAGTCAGAGGTGCTTATTAACAGGTGCTGACCAATTATGAATTTATCATTTGCTGAATAATACCTCTCGATATAAATTCATAATGTGCGACAAGCACGGAATTGATAGGAAAATGTGGTGTACCATGTCCATTTCATATGTATTATAGGGCCGATGTTCCTCTTATATTACACAAAGAGTGCATAATATAAGTAATCAACAAAAGAGAGCAATTTACATATATGTATGTAGAAATTATACAGGCAGCCCATTCTGCGGCTCGGCATCCTCGATCAAGTAGCAAATAATATTCCTGAAGGGCTCTTTCAACTTTTCAGATGCATGAGCAAGTTCTTCAGCTCCACTTTGATACAATCTTCTCACCACAACTGCACTTTGATGGTATGACTTTGATACAGCTATCGCAAGACAAATGCTCCACACGAAGATGGCTAACCATCCCAAAGCTGGAACAGTGATTAGCAATTCTAAGCTCAACGCAAAATTTCCAGACAAGAGGCTAATCTTATCCATGACCTCGGCCAAGTCTGGATTATCATGAGCTTGGAGTATCTTGGCAGCCAATGAGCAGAAGTAAACCAACAAAGCAACAATGAACGCCAGCATAGTAACACGGTCTGTGACGAAAAGAGACGCGACTCCAGCTCCGTGCTTTATTGGGAGAAGCACGGCTAGCATGGTGATGGCAAGGGAAATACATTTGTGCAATTCCTTTGTAGAACTTCCATGATGACGACGCTCCTGCTCCTCGCTTGTGCTGTTATTAATTGTAAGATGAAAAAATTTCAACAGAATCGCCTTGGATTATCCATACAATTTCGTTTGGTCAAAATTGTACCATCTTAAACCAGAAAATCTTTGGGCAAAAGTTGTATTATTACCAATATTTCGAAAGCATAAGACTAATAACAGTTTTGACCAAAAAAAGATTAATAAAACGTAATATTGTCAGTTGTATATGAGTAGTTAGCAAGCTAGGAAGTACTTACGCATGAGATGAAGGTGTTGGAAGGTTAGCACCTTGATTCATCCCAGTGTTTGTACTAAGCCCCTTCCCCCTAAAGAAATAATTTACAGAAAGAAGCGGTAAGCAACGCAAAGAAATGTTTGAATTTTGAGCTACGTAATTATAATTAACGTACAAAATGAAAGAAGAGAAGTATGTGCATACTAACTCCGACTGTTTCGATCAAGGGTCTATCCTTCATGTTTTTGGAAGGAAAACGAAAGATATTTGTAGTACTTTATATCAGATACTGTCATAATCAAAGCTAATAGTCTACATATTATGGATGGATGTTCCTGTTCTTTGGGTCAAAAATTGTTGTAGCATGTCATGAGATGAATGCCCATGTTCTCTTCGGGTCAAAAAACGTAGCTTCATTAAGCATGAGATGATGTCCTAATCAAAGCTATTATACATACTTTGCATGAATGGTCCTGTTTTCTTTGGATCAGAAAAAAACGAAGTAGCTTATAATGACATGATGTCCTAATCAAAGTTATTATGCATATAATGGACGGGTCTTTCTGTTTCCTTTGAGTAAAAATAAAAAATAAACAAACTATATATATATATATACGAGATGCTTTCCTAATCACATATATATTGCGCTTATTATGGATGTTCCTGTTTTCTTAGGGTCAAAAAAATGATATGCTGTCCTAATCAAAGCAATACATACTTGTTCCCGTTTTCTTTGGGTTGGGTAAAAAAAAAAACGAATATATATATATACTCCTAGCTGCCATTTTCTTCCATGTTAGAGAATAAAAGATCTAGAACTTAAGAGCTAACAACAGATCAAGAGCTGAGTTCTTAAAGTAATAGTCCTATAAACTGCTTCTAATGAGCTCTTCTCTGGTTTACACCAATATGTCTGGGGCATGCATAAAAGTGCTTTTCTGGCTGCCCATCGGCCCCATCCCTAACAACAGATCCAGGGAATTGCCAGAAGATCAAGACACTATGAGAAAAACACTGATAAGAAGTTATTGACCTAACTATTTTTATTCTCTCTACTCTCTCCTTTTTATTTTTTATGGCTATTTGAACAAGACAATTTAAACCAAGAGCAAATGGAGCTACGACTGAAATGAAGGCAAGAAGGGTTTGAATTACGGTTCTGATCGTGGAAGATCTCTAACAGGGAGGTTGGCTTGATGATTCATCCCGCGCGGTTGGCCAAAGTCTGCTGCGGTAAGAAAGAAACAGAATTTAGATCAAGGGCGCGTCGCATATTATTGGACACACTGTTCTGTGTAACTGGGTTGAGCCAGATAAAAAAGGGGAAAAAAAGAAGCAACTGGGTTCTTAAGCTGCAACACCAGAAAAAAACTGAAAGAAAAAGAGTGCACTTAACTCGATCGTCTTATGAGTCTTCGAAAAATTGTGCAGAGACACAACTAAATTCCATACCCAAAGCCAGAAAAAAAAAAAAACAGAACACAAAGAAAGAAAAAATGAAGAAAAGAAGAAGCAACTGGGCTTGTTCTTGAGCTACAACATAAAGAAAAAATACTGCTTCCCCAGACAACTTGGGAAAAGTTTTGGACCAAAGCCAGCTTATAAGCCTTATCCCAATTGGCAGATTTTGGCGAACTCATAAGAAAAACAGACAAACAATGAAAGCAATAAAATGTGCACTTACTCTTTTAAACGTCTCACGGTTGTATGGTATGGTATAGATATGGAGTGCCCTTCCCTTCGTACGAACCGGAAATGTAAAACTCAGAGCAAGTCTCTTGAGGAGGGAGGAAATGCTTGTTAATATAGGGAGGAGTGACACATCTGTAATTCTCTCCTATTACTCTCTCTCTCTACACCCTCCTTTAATTCTCTCCTACTCTCTCTATTCACCCTCTCCCTCTCCCTCTCTTTTCTCAAAAAATTGACTTTCAACTCTCTCTGTCTCTATCTCTCTATCTCTATCTCTCTATTTGTACACTGTACATATACTATATTCATATATCTCAAAAAAGCAGTGTTCATATACTATGTTCATATATCTGTACATATAATTATAATCATGAAAAAAGCCATGATTATCAACCCACCACTCCCTCTCTTTCTCCATATTTTCTTTCTCTCATAAAACTAACTATCAAAATTCAATATTGCAAACGAACTCGTATTGTTTTTGTCGTCATTTGTAACAAGGCATCTTTTTATTTAATCGTGCCAAACTTACAAAATTATGAAGAAAAATAAAGCAACTTAGTCCTTTCACACGGATATAATTTTATAGACTTAAATAGTCAGTGATTTTTTTATTTTTATTTTCATTTCTTTCCAGTCTAAGTCCATCTTGTTGGGTGAGATAAAAAGATTGCCTTTTTAGATTGGGTTGACAATCCTAAGCAAAGTGGCTTAGATTGGCTTAAATTGCCATAAACTGCTATGCTTCTAATGAGCTCTTTTTCTGGCTTATAACATCAATATGTCCGGGGTATGGTATGGATGTATTTGTATGTGTATGTTCTCCTTAAACGAAGGCAAAAAGAGTCTAAATTGTACAGATATTGGATGCAGCTAGCTTGGGTAATTTTTCAATTAGCAAAGTTTAGTTTCAGACAGTAAAATAAGAAAAAGAAGAAGCATTCAAATTAGTTGGGCTAGGTGTTTAATGAAGCCTAATATAATTATGATTGGGTCTTTATTAAATCTTGTTATAATTTAAAAATCCAAATGGTTCGTTTAATTGGGGTCAAGTTATTTGGCTAACCATAAGTGCTGGACAAGTAAAAGCGTTTCTACAGTTGCTGTTGGTGGCATTTGGAGACCATGATATGAGTTGGTGTTGGGGATGTTTATATGTATGTATGTATGTATGTATGTGTTCCCCATTCCAAGATTCAGCCAAAGGCACGTAATCTGCACATACACATCTTGGAAGGAAAAAGTTATTTGGCTAGCCATAAGTGCTGGACAAGTAAAAGCGTTTCTATAGTTGCTGCAAACTAGAAGTGAAAACCGTCAAACTAGTGAGCTCAAGTAATACCTATATCATTTAAGCCCAATTAATACTCAATGATTTAGGCTCAAATTTTATCAAACTAAATGATGAGCTCAAGTATGTTTCTGTGCTTGAAAACTTTACACTTAAAAGAGCAAAATCATATGCATTTATCAGGTTTATATATATTAGAAACAAAAACAAACACAAAAAGCTTCAAATGAATAAGGTAAAACAGGAATTTCTAACAGGATTAGCACCGATGTATCTATTATGACCAAATATATGTTTAAAAAAAACTAGGTACAAAACACAAGCACGAAAACAGAATGAAAGCGAAAACATGGTTTTGGTTTTTTCTCTAATTGCAGACAGGCGTGTTTACTAACAAGTGCCGACTGGGTCAAGTTATAATAAAAAATAAGCCCCACTGGGTCAAGTTATAATAAAAAATATGTGTGTTAGGGCTTTCTTTAGATAGTGACACGTCAACGCTGCCAGTCAATGGGACATGTAGGTATGTGTGACTGCTCCAAGGATTTACAAAGTCTTGTCCTATTGGTTAAGGATCATTAAAAAACTAGTCTTTCTTGTCTTTATCATTATTGATAAACAAAATATTACTAAACAATACATTATGGATTTTTATTGAGAGGTATTATAAAGCAGGCCAAAATAAACCCCACTGGGTAAAGTTATAATAAAAAATAAGCCCCACTGGATCAAGTTATAATAAAAAAATAAACCCCCCAGTATGGAAAACTTACTTCTCCTTCCCTCTTCCATTTCTCCTCCCACCACAGAAAAAGACACAAACCCTTTTCTTCAAACACCTCCGCCATCGCCACACCAAGGCTAATGAACCACACCACAAAGATTGTAACTATTTTTTCACTTAAGCTTACTTAAACTTACTTAGAGCTTAAGCTAACAACTGACTAACAGATTAAAAACAAGCACGTGATGTACACGTGAAACAAAAATGGAAGGCAAAAAGAAGAAAATAAATATATTGCTAACTTGTGTACGGGGAGGCTTGCGTTGATTGGGGTCAATTTGTCTCCAGCAGGCGGGGCCCAAATGCATGCATGCATGGTCGGTTTCTCTTTCATTTCCAGCACACGTTGCATTTGCACACAATATTTCATTAATTAGTAGCTTTGTTATTAGATAAAAAGATTGCCTTTTTAGATTGGGTGAACATTATTTTACATGTTAATACTAATAGTGTACCACCTTCTTAACCCATTTTAATATTAATTAATAATTAGATCCACCATAGTTGAGAGTTTATTATAGTATTTTCTTCCATGTTAGTTTATAACTTAAGCGCTCTTAATTAATTTAAAAATCCAGCGGGGTATTAGCTAAGCAACAGATCAAGAGCTGAGTGCTTAAAGAGTTGATTATAATAATCAGATGATGAGGAACAAAATAATTTGTTTATCAATAATGATGAAGACAAGAAAGACTAGTTTTCATGATCATTAACCAATAGGGCAAGACTTTGTAAATCTTTAGAGCCGTCACACATACTACGTGTCCCATTGGCTGGGCACGTGTTGATGTGTCCCTATATCGAAAACCCTCAGACACTTCCCTGGAAATAAGAAACAACTTTGAAAAACTCTATGCTAAAGCTTCAGTCGGAAGTTTGGAAATACATTACACTTCAAATTATTTGTAGATTATGTAAATTGGTATGTGCTTTTGGCTCTTATGCTTCTGAATATTATAAATAAAGAAACAAGATAATTTTTTTATAAAGTTAAAGAATATAATTTTCATGGAAAGGTACCTCTTGATAAGTTGCTTTTTCAACAAGTCTTCAATTAGACGGAGGACGTTGAAGAAGACTTGCTTTTTCAACAAGTCTTCAATTAGAAATAGCCTAGCAATTAGAGAATAATGATTTTGGTCTCTTATAACTCATGAGCCTATGGTATGCATGAAACATAAAATATTCCTTCCTCAAACAGACAAAGAAGGAGATAAATTACTGTACATAAGAATATGCATACTGAACTTTAACAAAAATAGCACACAATGAGTCGAATGTAAATCAACAAAATCAAAATAACACGCTGCTCAAGCCTAAGTCTTGGTCGTGCATGTTGACCTTATTACACAACTCACAAACACATGATCATTGTGAAGACCCGTATTTTAAACGGATAAAGGAAAATATTTATAAACACTATAAATAGGAGCATAAGCTTATAGTTTCAAAACATGAGAAATTAGAAAAGAAATTTAGAGAGAGAGAGAGAGAGAGAGAGAGAGAGAGAGAGAGAGAGAGGTGATTCTTGGAGGAAATTTGGGGCTTAGCTTGTATTTTCTTAACTTGGAGCAATGCTTTGGAATCGAGGTATGGATTTCTTGGGGGCCTTTACGGGGATTAATCTAATTAAATTTCGTGAGCACTATATTATGCATGATATTATTATTTGAAATGCATAATTATATCATGTCATGCAAATTGGCTAGAATTGTTGGATGAAGAAAATAATAATGGAAAAGAGGGTAATGAAAATAGTCTTTTGTGTAAAAGAGTCTAACTCTTGGCAGGTACCAGGTCTCAAGGATCCCACAGTGCACATGGTTTTTATTGAGTGATTCGGGATTGGAAACAGAGAGTTAGACAAGATGACTAACAAAAGGGGAAATTTTTGGATGATTGAGATGGATGTTAGTTCATATAAATGGGCATTCAGGACCAAGTGGTATAAGCATGGTATGGGACGTGCAAGTCTGCTTGTCCAGTTATATGAATTAACGAGCGTAGATGAAGAGCATTCATTTATGTATTATTATTAATGTGATATTTGGCGGTGTGATTGCATGTCACTTTATTTAGTTATATCAATCTACTGTGGTAATGTCTCATGTCTCTACTGAGAGGTGGTTGCTCACCCCTCACCCTGTTTAATTTTTCAGATGAATTAGTGGGCAAGATAAGGACTAAACCAGTTGAGGCTGAATTAGATGAGAATGATAGAGCTTTATTTATTTCATGTAAAGTTATAAGATTTTGGGATATATTTTTATAAGAAAAGTTTATTTTATGTTTCGGCTTTCTTTTTATTTTATTTTACTTTTTTATTTTCTCACGCACCGGGTGCGAGATTTCCATCGACCCTCGAGTCTGGGGTGTGACAATCATTGTTGTCAATTTTTTGTGTGGTGTGAACAGAGAGGAAGGGACGTACCCACTAGCATGCTAACTTGGGCTAAAGCCCAAACAACTTGTTTTTTTTAAAGATTAAATTAATACTCTAGCCTAGGTCATCCAAATAAAATATTATTAACTAATCCCACTAAGGACTAGGCTAACCAACAAATAAATAAAAAGAACTAAACCCCACAGTTATTAACTTATCCCGCTATTGTGCCCATCTATCCAAAATCACTACACTAGGCAGAGACATTCTCTCTCTCCTTTACTATATAAAAAATAAATAAAAATTCCCTCTATCTCTTGAGCAGTAGAAGAGCAGGAGTTAGACCATCCGTTAGTAGCTAACTCCTGCTCTTCGACAGAAAGGAAAATTATGCATGTCCTCATACTTAATTAAAGCAAACTAAGGTAATCTTCCATTCTTCATCTTCTTTTCTTTTGAAATTTTGGGGATTATTTGGGGTTTATGAAGTATCAATGAAATTTTAGGGCTCCTTATGTCCCCTTTTGTATTTTTTTGTTATCAATGAAATTTACTCGTACCATTGAGTTTTCAATAGGTACGTAAAGTAAATTTAGCCCACGTCATTTTGAAATCCTGGTCCGTCCCTGCAGAGGGATGAAAGAAAACAACGTCCCTCTCTTTGCCTTCCTTCTTGTAGAAAATTTTGGTAAAATAGGTAAAATAGTATAGTTGAAAGCTTGCTTCTTCAATTACATTAACGGATTGGATTTGCAAACAAGATATGCATATATTGGTGGGATAATGGACGCATGTCCAATTGAACCCCAGTCAACTTATGGGCTTATATTCCTTGTTTTCTAGACAGAGAGAGATGGAGGGAAGGAAACAAAGAGGATGAGATAGAGGGAGGGGTTGGTGGGAGGAGAGGCAGAGCGGCGGTGGATGGATTATGCCGAGCTTTTTAGTGTTTTGAAGGCTAAAGCTTTGTTTTATGCATATTTTAAAATTTTAATTAATGCTAACTATTTTTTAAATAGAGATGACCAATTATATTGAACTAAAAAAGAATTATAGTATTTATAACTTCCTAAACTAGAGAGTATGATTGGAGTTCAAAATTTATAGAGAGCTCCTAAACTAGCTTTTGTGTGTTTTTAGCTAGAATTTAACTAAAAAAATAAAGAGCATGATTGTAGATGCTCTAATCAAAGCTATCGTGCTTATTAAAGCAATTAAATGAGATATTCCTGGTTTCTTTGGGTCAAAAAAATGAGATGCTGTCCTAATCAAAGCAATTAATACATACTTGCTCATTTTCTTTGGGTAAAAAAAAAACCTTATTTGAGAGCTCCTTATACGAAGTAAGTTATATATAAGATACTGTCCAAATCAAAGCTTGTGTATATTATCATATGATGTTCCTTTTTTTCTTTGGGTCAAAATTTGTGGTAGCTTGTATATGAGATACTGTCCTAATCAAAGCTATTACACATATTTGCATTGCTGTTTTCTTCCTCCATGCTCCTTGCATAGCTATATCACGATTGAATTACATACAACACAATCCTGCTTGTTAAAATCAAGAGCAGAAGTTACAAATGTATGAAGAAAAAGAAAAGCAACTTATTCTTTTTACACGGAGATAATTTTATAGATTTAAATAATCAATTATTATTATTATTATTTTATATTTTCATTTTTCTTCCGTTGAAACCAATTGTTCTTATTAGGATTTCCTTTCGTAACAAGGTCATAAGACATCTCATGGTGATCTTTGGATTGGATAATTAGACAACGTTACAGGCAATGTTTAATAAACTCAAGGTTCGTTTTGAACTGCTTTTTTAGGACCTACTTCTACTCATAAGGACTTCTAGCAAAGGTGCTTTTGTTATAAAAGTGTTGAAATTTTCATACGAAATCCAAGTTCTTTCATAAGAAAGTCGCCGGAAATCTCCTCGATTGCCGAATGTGTCTCGCCTGAAATCACCTTTCAACAGAGCTCTTGAATGGGTCTCACAAGCGCAAGTGACCTCTCAATCCGGAGTCACCCCTATTTATAGGGAAAATGAGCGACCAGTACATCTCGAAAAACCAATCAACGCCATAATGACCCTGCTCCGCATGCGCGCTCCGACACGTGGCACCAACCAAAGACAGAGGCTGTCAACATGCAAAGCGCAGAAGACTAAGCGTCATTATGTCAAATCAATTCCGCTTCCCAACATGCACGCCTTGCACCAAAGCCGAAGCAATGATGGTATCAAAGGAACAATCGGAAGGTCCCTTTCGGCTCCCCACATTTATCACCACTGCAAGCAAAGGTGCCAGTCCTGTGCCGTTCGGAAGAACATATTTGCCAAACGGCATGCACACAACTAGTGACCCTTGGAGGGCCTGGAATACGATTCGAAAGAAGAAGTACATACTAGCAAGGAAGGGCCAAGGCCTGCTGCTCCAAATAGAGTCACCGAATGGAAGTGTGGGAAGAAGAATAAACAACCGAGCCGAAACCTCGGCAAGCAGGAACACTGAAGATTATATCAAGTCCCCAACTAAGAAGTTTTTCTCATATGGGAATTTGGGGGACTCCTATTTATACCCCAATCAGCGGACCACTAAGAAAACGACACGTAGCCTAAAGAGGGAATCAATAAGGCAGCAGTTGGCACCCCTAGACTGCTGAACACAAGATCAAACACCAAACACCCTCTGGACACATGGAGCATCCACATTGAATCTCTACAGTCCCACGTCGAAAATCTACATAATTGGCACACCTCCCAAGGGTTATAAGAGGGGCATAAGTCCCAAAATGGAGGTAACTAGAACTTTCGGCATACTTAGCCATTACTCTGTCTAGATTATTACTCAATCCGTACTTACTTAAGTATCGGAGAGCCTTCGACCGGTACCACACCGATGCCTTAGGTCTTACTGAGCGTTCTCTTCTTGCAGATTGATCGCTCTACCGAGGCCCAGAGCATTCTGAAGGCCCAAGACATTACTAAATTTAGCCCAAAAGTGCCGAACCACTTTTTCGCATCAACAGACTTAAATAGTCAGTGAATTTTTTTTTTTTCATTTCTTTCCAGAACAAGTCCATCTTGTTGGGTGAGATAAAAAGATTGCCTTTTTAGATTGGGTTGATAATACTAAGCAAAGTGGCTTAGATTGGCTTAAATTGCCATAAATTGCTCTGCTTCTAATGAGCTCTTTTTCTGGCTTATTACATCAATATGTCCGGGGGGTATGGATGTATTTGTATGTGTATGTTCTCCTTAAACGAAGGCAAAAGGAGTCTAAATTGTACAGATACCGGATGCAGCTAGCTTGGGTAATTTTTCAATTAGAAAAAGTTTAGTTTCATATAATAAAATAAGAAAAAGAAGAAGCATTCAAATTAGTTGGGCTAGGTGTTTAATGAAGCCTAATATAATTATGATTGGGTCTTTATTAAATCTTGTTATAATTTAAAAATCCAAATGGTTCGTTTAATTTGGGTCAAGTTATTTGGCTAACCATAAGTGCTGGACAAGTAAAAGCGTTTCTACAGTTGCTGTTGGTGGCATTTGGAGACCATGATATGAGTTGGTGTTGGGGATGTTTATATGTATGTATGTAATATGTGTTCCCCATTCGAAGATTCAGCGAGAGGCACGTAATCTGCACATACATCTTGGAAGGAAAAAGTTCTCTACCTCTAAAATTTGTAAAATTCACGGTCAAAAATAAATAAAAAGGTAGAATGGATTGGTGGCCCAAAAATTGAAGTGGGATAATAGGAGAATGGTTGGTATCTCATATATCTGTCATTAATGAAGTTATGATTTTGAAGTTATATATTGTCGAAGTGAGGGAATTGCGGGTATGAATCTCAGAGCTTCGGCTTTTGCACAGGTTTCGAGATGTCCATGATATAGAGAGAGAGAGAGAGAGAGAGAGAGAGAGAGAGAGCGAGCGAGCGAGCGAAGGGTGCGCGTTGTGCCGGTCAGTGCATTGGAGTTCCCCCCCACCTTCTCTCTACTTTACAAAAGAAGCTGATCTGAGGTCCTCCCCTTTACAAAAGGACAAAAAAATTCTGAAGAAAAGCGAATCGAATATTCTTTCGAAGCGAAGCTTAAAACCAAATTCTGGATTATTATTTTTTGTTTTCATTTTCTTTCCTTGAAACCAATTGTGCTTACTAAGATTTCTTTTCGTCTTCTTAACTTATGCTTTGAAAGACAAGATCATATTTTGATTGGATAATTTGGATACAGTACGTAGACGGAGGACGATTAAGACTTGCCTCTTCAACAAGTCTTCAATTAGAAATAGCCTAGCAATTAGAGAAAGGCAATTGCTAAAATGAAATCGTAATTTATTATAAAATAATTATATATATATAGTTAGTTAGTTAGTTAGTTAGTTAGTTAGTTAGTTAGTTAGTTGGAGCCACAAATAGAATGGAATCAAACAAGTATACATAAAAAAGCCCATTCTCAGCACAATTTGGGCTAACCACAAAAATGATCTCCTGCGGCTATACACTCCAACACAAAGCTTATATGGACCTTTGTGCTTGTGCTTGAGCTTGTTCCATACTGCAGTCAGCAAGCAAAGCTTATACGGAACTTTGGTGCCTGCAATTGTGACCTTTTTTATTCCATTACTTTGATTGACCTTTTGTGCTTGAGATTGTTAATGTAATCGTGTAGTAATCTACCTTTTTTTTATATGTATATGTTGAAGTACATTTGATTTGTGCCTTCTATAGGTTGACAATAAATCTTGGAATAACTCATTAGAATCTGAGCATCCAACCCAAAATAAGTTGACAATAAATAGAGAGGCCCAAAATTATTTCAACTGTTAGATAAGGCTTTAATTCTGCAACATGAGATTAACATGAGATTCACAATCTCAATAAAAGACAAAGTTTGGTGGAGAATAGATAGAAAAATCAACCTCCTGTACTGAAACTATAAGAACAATTAATAAGCTTTGATTTGGGCAGTACCGCGCACTTCCAGTTATGTTACACTCTTTCAGCTCAACAAATTCTTCTGTAAACTTATTCTGATTAATCATACAAGTTCACTCAGAATATAGGAAATGAAACTAAGGACAACTCAAATTTTGCACAACACATATATAATTAAACCTCCACGGCTTGGAAAACCCAAGGGAAGATCCATGCATGTTAGCTCTAATACCTCAATGCCCTTCTGAATCTCTATGGAAAGGACGGCTCTTCCCACTTATCTTTTAGGAAGGGGAGAACTATATCTTTGCCGTGGTGGACGCCTTGTCCTCTTACCCCAACCTGTTAGACTTCTTTCCTCAAGTCTCTGCAGCTCCTCGAATGTCGGTTCTCAATCTGGGGCTGGCTAACTGCAACTTCAGTAGTAGAGGGAGCAGAAGTTCCCATACGTTTCCTCCCCCTTCCCTTACAACTCCTACCCGCATTTCTCAGTGTCAAACTTGACTGCTAACTGCCACCTGTTTCTGTAATCAACCCTTCAATTAATCGAAGATCCTCGGTCACCTCATTTCTTGACAAAGAAGCAAGACCAGGCAGCACATCTCTCTGGAAGTCCTTTCGTTGCCTGCCTCTCCTCGCCTGACCTCTTCGTGGCCGTTTGGGAAGCGACACTTCTTCTCTTGGGTTCTCTTGATTTGGAGGCATATAGCAGTACTTCTCCACCTTGGTTTCCACCAAATTTAATGTCATGTACTCAAAGAAATCCAACACTTCAGGAAAGGACTCTTCATCCCAGGCAGTTCCCTTAACTTCTGCCACATTCTCATTGTCAGGATTTCCTTCATGTGAAGAAATTAATTCTGCAAACCAAAGAAGGGAATCATTTTCAGAAGCAGCCATTTCGTGACAAGTGGCACTTTCTTGAAGATGATGTGCAGCATTGTTCTGCATATCATGACCTTGGGATGATGAGATGGCAACTAGAGCCTCAGCTGCAACTCTTGTAAGGCCCTCATGAGGTAAGTCAAGAGGTTCCTTACATTTTCTTTGCATAGAATCTTCCCCAACTGTATCTGATTCAACTATCACTGGTGCCTCCAAATCAATCACAGTTTCAGTTCTCATAATTGGAGAGGCAGCAGTCATTTCAGTTTCTTCTTCAGTAAAACATCTGTTTAAATCTATTTGGTGTCTCGAATCAGCATTGGCATTAAACAATCTCTTTTCTAGAACCGGACCATCTGCTTTCAGTTGCACTGTACACATGTGTGACACAGGATCCGGAACCACATTACTTTTAGCTGATTCAATTCTAACGGTGTAGCCATTATCAACTGCAGAAGCAAGACAACCAGATTTTGAGGATGAACAAGGATAAGGAAAAGAAACCTTGTCAAACATGGGAAGAGCAAAAGTCTTCCTAGTCTTCATCCAATCGCCTATTTCAACTCTCCAATTCTCAGCATCACGGCCATGCATTAACGATGAGCAATCCTGAACAGGACTTTGATTGGGGCCCTTTCTTAAATCAGTTTGGTTCGCAAAATTGCAGTTGCTGTCTTCATTTGGGAAAGCAAGGCTGATTGAGGGGTGAGAAGCTTGTAGTTCATTGGTATCCGATTTTGCATGAAAGCATACACCATTTTGGTGCGACAGTTCAGCTTTTAGACTGGGAGTTGATGGTATCGAATTACAATCTACAAGCAATCTGTCCCTGATAACTTCAGTGCTTTGCTGCAACATGATCGAAGTCTTATCAGATTGTGAGGTATTCAAGGAAGTGTTTCCTTGAGCTAATATTAAGTTCTGGCTCAAGCTAATTGGAGGTTTTGTCCAATTAACTATGAATTTGTTGGTGAATCAGCTCATATGACACAGGAATTTGTTGTCCATTCCTACTCTTCACTATGAATTCAAATATGACACACAGGAATTTGGGTGAAGGGGGATTACATTCCTGCGGGACATATCCCCTAGGCCAGGTCCTCACAACAAAGAAAACTTTGCCAATGCATTTTGCATTTACTTCCTTTGCTACTTGAAAACTTGGAATCTCATTTTGTCATATGGCTTTCTTTTAAATTATTTTTGTCGTTGTGGGCATTTGCTCTCTATCATTTTGGAACAAGACCGTGGCAACAAAACAATATGTGGGACTAGCTAGCTCGTACTAATTCTTCATAAATAAAGCAAGATTAGCATAAACATCCTCAATTATGGACAAGTAAATTACAAAGAGACTAATGCTACCACTTTATCTGACCTCATGTATATATGTGCCAGCTGAAGCTGATCTATCGTACGTGCCACATCTATTAAAGAAAGGCAATTGATAAAATGAAATGGCAATTAATTATAAACAATTAATGTATATAAGTAGAAATATTATTACATATTTAATTAGTTCATTTGAGGAGGTACAAGTTACAACAGAATGAAATCAAAGATGACAACGAAGTCTATATAATTGTTGGACCTTATTACATAACACACAGATAAAGATTTGAAGCAAACTCTGTGACTTGCATCTTTTTGGTTGAAGTGTGGTAAATAACTCTAATTCACGGTGATGTGTCAACTGATTTTTTGATATAGATAGGTTGACTTTTCTCAATGCCCATTTTACCCCCCAATAATATCTCTCTATGTTATTTTTTTTACTTTTTACCCACCAAAAAAAAAAAAAAAAAACTCTCTCATTCATTGTGAAACTAAGTATACAATAACCATTTATAATACAAATTTACACCATTTCTTTACCCAAAGTCTCTCACACCATTCCACCGAAAAAATAAACCTTTACACCAAGGCCTCGACGATGGAGGTTCTTCTTCTTTTTGCCCATTTGTGTACCTAACCTAGGTAGGTAGCAGAGGTTTATGTAACTACATACTTATATATCAAATAGCTTCACGTGTTGAGTTAGTCTGCCTATATCAAAGGGGAATGATTCTTGACTAATTATGTCCTTCCTATTAATAAGGTAACCCAATTTTATATGTCTATACATATTCCTTTTGGCCTTTTGGTTTTGGTATATTATATGTATGTTATGTGCATTTTATGATTTTTTATTCTAGCCATAAATATTCAAAAGCCAAATTCAAAATTTAAGGAGTAACAATGCTTTAAATTGAGGACTTTAAATTTGTTTTCATTATTTACCTTCAAGGGAAAAATAGATGTAAAAATTAAAAAATAATTGAAAGTTGGACTTCAATTTGTTTGTTTGTTTGTTTTTTTTTATGGGGAAAATTGGACCTTGATTCAATAAGGGTTTTTCCCCCAATAGTTTTAGCATGGAATGGCACTGTATTAAAAGACCCCCAAAAGAAACAAGAAAAGAGAAGGGACATGAAAAGCATTATGTTTGTAAAAGAAACAATAAAAGTACTATAAAAAACACCCAATTTGTATTAATTGGGTAGAGAAAAATAGAAGTATAGGAATTGAGTGAAACTAAAAGAATTCGATAAATAATAATCAGATGATTGATGATTATAAGATTGAATAACAGTTACTATTTTAAAATAACCTCGAAGCGCATATAAGTAATAAAACAACCCAATGCAATGCAACTGTAATTAAATTGAAAATATATACAGTACAAACTTTTTTTTTTTATCGTGTCCCGAAAACGTGCAGTAACTATTTCACAGGTATGTATAATGTACTTACTTCAAACGTGGTAGAAAACTGAAATTACGAAACATGATTCTGCCCCTCCTCCATTATAATTTCTTGCTGATGAACATGATTCTGCTCCTCCGTGGAAATCGAAAGGCCACTCTGATTCATGATCACCTCTTTCACTCTGTCAAAGGCACGAACAGCTACACTGGTATACGATGTCACAGTTACAACGTCCTTCACAAAATAAATGGCCCACAAGAGGAGGCTGAGCCACCCGAGAGCCGGGACGAGGATCAGCAATAGTAAAACGGAGGCAAGAGCTCCAGACAGGAGGCTAACGTTGTCCATGAATTCAGACAAATCTGGATCATTAATCGGAGCTTGGTGGTCTAGTATCTCGACAGTCGCCAATGAGGCCACGTAAACAAATAAATCAACAGTGAACGTGAGTACAGTAACGTAGTTCCTGACAAATGGAGACGCAATAGTTCCTGACTTCAGTTGGAGGAGCAAGCCCAGCATGCCCAGCAGAAAGAAATTATATCTGTGCAATGCCCCAAGAGAATTCTGACCCTCTTCTTCTTCTTCCCTTGTGCTATAAATATTTATATACAGAGAGAAATTTCAATAATGTTGCATATTGGACTATATATATAACGTAAAAGAAGAAGAAAAAAAGGGAATTGGCCAGACTGAGAATTAGATATACAGATCCATTACTCTACTAATTCTTCCTATTTGAAGAGCAACTAATAACAAACACTACTAGTTAATAGTCCTCTTTTTTTTTTTGCTTAAAACTTACCAAAATTCATTTTAACCCAAAAAAAAAAACTACAAAAGGAAAATAAGATACCATTGAGCCACAACTGGGGTTTCATTTTCATGTTCGGAAGGGTGAGGTAGCCACCGTTAACCTAGAACATAACCCAGTGAGATACAGACACAGACACACATACATTTATATATATATATATATATGAAGGATGCATGAGGTGAGAGACAGTTGAGGAAGGCGGAACCGGCTCAAGGATCTCAGGTCAGAGAGGCTTACAAGAAGCAGACATAGAAATCACCATAGAGAAGGTTACAAGAAGATTCATGAGTACGCTAAACGTCCAAGGCTCCTAAACGCTATGGGTTTTCTTGGGCTCAGCTTAAACCACAAAGACCTGAAAAGCTAATGGTACCACCTCTGAAAATTCCTGCGTCCGAGAGTGTACCACCTTCAATATCTTATGTAACGCTATCCATGGCCGATGGACGCGATATCTTGGGTTTCTCCCCTCAGAAGCAGATAGAAGTCGCCGCCTGAAAAACATACAAGATGACTGCTACTTATTACCTTAGTCCTCAAGAGATCAAGCTAAACGTTTTTATGGGTAAACAATAATTTCTGAGTTAGATTGTTTGCGATTTCTCGGTCGGATCCTTTAGCTACGAGATCTCGTATTTGATGGTCAGCAGCTGTAATTAGTATATGCCGGCCGGCCCTTTTGTATAGATTGTCCGGGATGTAAGCATATACATTAATTGCTTAACCTTTCAGAGGTCAGGGTTGTCGCTGGAAGTCGTAGAAGGGAAGCCTATACGAAATCCTAGCTTTTATAGAATTTATTATGAAACTGATGAAATAGCTTTTGGTGTCACCCAGAAAAAAAAAAATAAACATAAAAGCGCAAACAGACCATCTTCCTAGATAATATTCATCAGTCCATTTGTAAGATTGCAATGGGCACGTCTCAAGCTAAACAGATTGATATAGTTTCGTGCAGGCGGCAGCAGCAGCAGCATCCACATAAATTTATTGAAGATTTAATCACATATGTTCATGTATAATATAAGTGCATCGATCCCTCGAGCAATAATATTATTTGCTTGCTTCAATTAAAAAAGAAGTGAGCTACTTACTCTTCCAAACGTTGAGGAGGAGGAGGGTTAACAGAAATGTTGGCATCCATAACGACTTTGAGAATTGCTTTCCTCTCTCAGCTTCCTAGCAATCTCGTTCCTGCGCTGTTTCTGTTCTGACAGCTTGTTTGAGATGGGGTATGTTTTTATGCTTGAGATGTGAATGCGGGTGTGGGTGATTGTGGCATTCTATTACACTGACTTTTCTTTTTTTTCTTTTTTTTAAATATGTATATGTATAAGATTGTTTGAGATGTGGGTATGTTTTTGTGCTTTAAAACTTTACACTTAAAATAGCAAAATCATATGCATTTATCAAGTTTATATATATATTAGAAACAAAAACAAACACAAAAAGCTTCAAATGAATAAGGTAAAACAGGAATTTCTAACAGGATTAGCACCAATGTATCTATTATGACCAAATAAATGTTAACACAAAACTAGGTACAAAACACGGTTTTGGTTTTTTCTCTAATTGCAGGCAGGCGTGTTTACTAATAAGTGCCGACCAATTATGAATTTATCGTTTGCTTAATATAAATCCATAATGTATTGTTTAGCAAGGCCAGAGGAACATAATATTTTGTTTATCAATAATGATAAAGACAAGAAAGACTAGCTTTTTCCTGATCTTCAACCAATAGGGCAAGACTTTGAAAATCCTTGGAGCAGAGACACATATCTACAATGTCCCATTGACTGGCCGCGTTGACGTGTCACTATCTAAAGAAAGCCCACTGCCCCGTAGTCAAAACTATCACGTTACTTTTCCTTCCCTCTTCCATTTCTCCTCCCACCACAGAAAAAGACACAAACCCTTTTCTTCAAACACCTCCGCCATCGCCACACCAAGGCTAATGAACCACACCACAAAGATTGTAACTATTTTTTCACTTAAACTTACTTAGGGCCAGTTTGGCATTGCTGTGCTGTGAAAATAATCGCTGTCAGATTTGCTGTGAGAGAAATCAGCTGTAAGATAAAGTAGTTTGGCGTTTGGTAAAATTTTTGTTGAAAGTGTTGTTGGTATTAATTTCTACAAAATCAGAAAATGATTGCCGCATAATCATTAAACCCAACGCCTCTTCAAAACTGATTCCTGCATAATCAGAAAATGAAAGCACCTCATTAGTTGCTTTCTCTAATAGCTTTCTCTCACAGCAATTTTTAAAAATAAGTGATTTTCTCACAGTTTACCAAACGGGTTGGGCATCCCAAAATTTTTAAAAAATCACTTATCACCCCAAATAAGCAATGCCAAACGGGCACTTAGAGCTTAAGCTAACAACTGTCTAACAGAATAAAAATAAGCACGTCATGTACACGTGAGATTAAGTTTTATACAGTTGTTACTTAGAGTTGAATGTGAATGGTAAGAAAAATTCCTTATGAAATGCTTTATTTATTTATTTGGTAAAAAACAAAAACAAATTCTCTATCCAATTTTTTGCTAGTTATGGCCAAATAGATATTGAAAATAACTGTAGAGCAAAAGTAAACAAAAATGCAAGGCAAAAAGAAGAAAAGAAATATATTGCTAACTTTTCTACGGGGAGACTTGCGTTGATTAGGGTCAATTTGTCTCCAGCAGGCGGGGCCCAAATGCATGCATGCATGGTCGGTTTCTCTTTCATTTTCCAGCACACGTTGCATTTGCACACAATATTTCATTAATTAGTAGCTTTGTAGTTTCAGCTTTTGCAATGCCTTATCATTTTAATATTCCCATATAAAAAATTGCCTTTTTAGATAAAAAGATTGCCTTTTTAGATTGGGTGAACATTATTTTACAAGTTAATATTAATTAATAATTAGATAAAAAGGTGTACCACCTTCTTAACCCATTTTAATATTAATTAATAATTAGATCCACCATAGTTGAGAGTTGATTACAGCAACAGATCAAGAGCTGAGTGCTTAAAGTGTTATTCTTGCTGCCCACTGCCCTCATTTTTCTAGATATCAGTCCAACATGGAAAAATTGACATAATTTCTGGGAAGCAATTTGTGCCGAAGGAAAGTGGGTGTTGATAGGAAGGTTCAGAGCAAGATCATTTGACTTGTAGGCTTGGGTCTTACAGGCAACCACTTTTGATGAGCTATTTTGTCATTGTATAACGGGTGCAGCGTTCCTTATGATGCAAACTAACCACAAAAAATCTCAAAGTCTTATTTTATATATTTTACTTTGGGTAGGAAAATAAAAAAATGTAAAAGTGTTCCGATTACAAATGGAGTTAAAGATTTCTCACTTTTGGGGTTTAATATCAATTAATATAGATTTATATTTTAATTGGTGAACGAGTTAAACTTCCATACTAAACTATAATTAATCTCAGACCAAAAAAAATTGGCATAATAACTTGTCCACGTATTATTGTGTTATTAGTTAGGGATAACAAAACAGTGCTATCCTTTCTCCGGTACAAGAAAGGTTTTTTCCCGCTTTAGAGGTCTCTCAAAGAAGGCTCTGACCAAACCCATATAAAAGAGAAATGCCCGAACCCATCAGGAAAAAAACTTTGCTCAGATACCCGTTATATCAGAATAAAATCAAAGCTTCTAATGTCTAATTTTTGAGCTAGTTCCGTTTGAAAATGGCCAGACTCATTAGCAATGAGCTCTTGTGGTCTGGAATGAGCTATATTGATTTGAACTAAAAATACGAGCACTAAAAAAAAACGAAAGCGAAAACATGGTTTTAGTTTTTTCTCTAATTGCAGGCAGAGGTGTTTACTAACAAGTGCCGGCCCATATTTAATTTAATATGGGTATAATTGAAAATTTATACAAACTTTGTTTTCCATTCCTACTCAAAACAAACATAGGAAAGAAAATAAAGTGATATCATCCGGTTACTTTTCCAACATTACCAAATGTGAAAAAGGAATCTTCCATTTCCCATCTCTTGAAAAATGACATGGGAAATGATTTCCCCTCAAATTCATTCCATGAACTAAACGGGGCCTAAGCGTAAGGACCTATGTCTCTGTCTACTGACATCCAGGAAATTTAAGCGCCATTTTCTTTTTTGGGTTCAAAATCCAAGTCCCATCGTTAAATTGTTAATCATACATTAATCGCGGGATATGACATTGCATCGCTTTTTACAACCTAATGTGTTTGACTCCACAAAAAATTTTGTCGAGCAAGTTATAATGTTTTCTTCTTCTATTTTTAAACAAATTTAAAAGGTGTCACAGCTTTTGAATGGTCGGAATGTCGCAAAAACGTGTCACAGCTTTATTATTTATTACTATTAATTGGCGGCTTTTAATTGGGTAACATAAAGTTGAAAGTTCAAGCACACTGCGTAGTTTCAAAGGTAATTAATTTCTACATACAATTTTCTTTTTGGGGTTTTCTTGATTATATTAAGGAATGCAAGACTAAATTGTGGGTCCTAAAAAGAAATGTTTTGAAAACATTAAAAACACAAGCGTTACATTTATCTTAGAAAGGGACAAATTTGTTAGAATGATGTTCAGATCCGTTAGGAGACCCACATATTACACTTATTTGGACAAATATCTATTTAACCAAAAAATTTAAACAAATATTTGGACTAGTGTCTCGAAATATACATATTTGCAGAAGTGCTTTTTTCAAATTTGAAGTTGAGAAATGGTTCGAAACCGTTTGTTTTCTAGATTGGCAAAAACATGTTTAATAGTTTATGTTAGCAATTGGCTTATTTATTAGTCCGACCAACTTTGAAAAACTCTATGCTAAAGCGTTCAGTCGGAAGTTCGGAAATACATTACACTTCAAATTATTTGCAGATTATGTATGTGCTTTTGGCTCTTATGCTTCTGAATATTATAAATAAAGAAACAAGATAATTTTTTTATAAAGTTAAAGAATATAATTTTCATGGAAAGGTACCTCTTGATAAATTGCTTTTTCAACAAGCCTTCAATTAGACGGAGGACGTTGAAGAAGACTTGCTTTTCCAACAAGTCTTCAATTAGAAATAGCCTAGCAATTAGAGAATAATGATTTTGGTCTCTTATAATGATTTTGGTCTCTTATAACCCATAAAATATTCCTTCCTCAGACAGACAAAGAAGGAGATAAAATATTGTATATAACAAAAATAGCACACAATGAGTCGAATGTAAATCAACAAAATCAAGAAAACCCCTGGACTGACCTTATACACAACACACAAACACATGATCATTTGAAGGCGTGAACAACTCCTCCAACTGCCCTTGTAAACAATGTTTTGAGGTATGGGTACAAGTAAACATCTATAAAACTCACAAAACAAACAATCCAGAAGAGGAGGGCAGCTAACCCTAAAGCCAGGACAAGGATCACTAATTCCAAAACCAAGGCAAATGCTCCAAAAGTCACTAAAAAAAAGGTGACTATTGCTGATTTTGTGTGTGGTGTGAACAGAGGGGTTAAAGAAAACAACAACGTGATTGTTGTCAATTTTCAACTCAGTTTCTCATGGCCCCATCCCTCTCTTTGCCTTCCTTCCTGCAGAAAATTTTGGTAAAATAGGTAAAATAGTATAGTTGAAAGCTTGCTTCTTCAATTACATTAACGGATTGGATTTGCAAACAAGATATGCATATACTGGTTGAACCCCAGTCAACTTATGGGCTTATATTCCTTGTTTTCTAGACAGAGAGAGATGGAGAGAAGGAAACAAAGAGGAAGAGAGAAAGGGAGGGGTTGGTGGGAGGAGAGGCAGAGCGGCGGTGGATGGATTATGCCGAGTTTTTTAGTGTTTTGAAGGCTAAAGCTTTGTTTTATGCATATTTTAAAATTTTAATTAATGCTAACTATTTTTTTATAATTTTTTTAATAGAGATGACCAATTATATTGAACTAAAAAAGAATTATAGTATTTATAACTTCCTAAACTAGAGAGTATGATTGGAGTTCAAATTTTATAGAGAGCTCCTAAACTAGCTTTTGTGTGTTTTTAGCTAGAATTTAACTAAACAAATAAAGAGCATGATTGTAGATGCTCTAATCAAAGCTATCGTGCTTATTAAAGCAATTAAATGAGATATTCCTGGTTTCTTTGGGTCAAAAAAATGAGATGCTGTCCTAATCAAAGCAATTAATACATACTTGCTCATTTTCTTTGGGTAAAAAAAAAACCTTATTTGAGAGCTCCTTATACGAAGTAAGTTATATATAAGATACTGTCCAAATCAAAGCTTGTGTATATTATCATATGATGTTCCTTTTTTTCTTTGGGTCAAAATTTGTGGTAGCTTGTATATGAGATACTGTCCTAACTAAAGTAGCTCCTTGCATAGCTATATCACGATTGAATTACATACAACACAATCCTGCTTGTTAAAATCAAGATCTGAAGTTACAAATGTGTGAAGAAAAAGAAAAGCAACTTATTCTTTTTACACGGAGATAATTTTATAGATTTAAATAATCAATTAATTTTTTTGTTTATTTTCATGTTTCTTCCGTTGAAACCAATTGTTCTTATTAGGATTTCCTTTCGTAACAAGGTCATAAGACATCTCATGGTCATCTTTGGATTGGATAATTAGACAACATTACCGGTAATGTTTAATAAACTCATGGCTCGTTTTGAACTGATTCTCTAAGACCTACTTCTACTCATAAGGACTTCTAGCAAAAGTGTTTTTGTTATAAAAGCATTGAAATTTTCATAAGAAATCCAAGTGCTTTCTAAAGAAGTACTTGGGAATGCTTCTATTCTAAATGTTTATGCCAAACGTTATTAAAAACTTTGTTAAAAAACAGTTTTAATCCATTCAAAAACACTCTTAAACATACCGTCAATTTTATATATAGCTTAGGCTTAGCCCGTTAATCTGCGCACAGTTTGGGCTTAGCCCAAAATGGATCATTAGCCAACACGTGATATATAATTTTTTTAAATATATATTTTTAAAAGTCATCGCATGTCAACATTTTAACCGGATACAGCAGTGACGGTCGATGACGATGAAGAAGACAGAGAAGAAAGGTAGCGAAATTTATATGGGGGTTTCACTAAAACACCCAAAATGGGGGCTGAAATTATAAAAAAACCCAACACCCAAAACACTTTATAAACACACCCAAAACCCATCATTACACACACTCAAAACCCATTTTATAAACACACCCAAAAAATATATAATTGTTTATTTTAGAATTGATTTTAGGTGTGTTTCTATATTTAAATAGTGTGTGGGTTTTTTTATAATTACATGCCTAAAATTGGGTTTGTTTATAATAATCTAAATTTATATATACGTGGCAATTAAGTAGAAGAAAGGCATTCCGTATGCAAGTAGTTTAGTACTCAAGCGTTGGAAAAATGAACTAAAGTAGCCCATTCTAGTTTGGGCCCTGTACTCTTCCATCAAGAGGAGGCCCTTCAATCTCAGGATCAGCTCCTTCAATTTGTATGCACTTTTAGTTGGCGTTTGTAGAGGAGGACTTAGCTACAATTATCACAAAATGAACAAGAGATATTTAGTTATATATCTATTCTTAGTACTAGTGTTATAGATAAACATTATACCATTTAATTTCTATAAATAAAATCATATTATTGCCAGCTGTCCTATGTTTGTATTTACTTAATATACTAATTTCCAGTTTTACCCTTTTGTTTTGAGTGTTTTAGGTTTTTTTTATGAGGTTTTTAGGTTGGGCATGTTTTAAGAAAATCAATGGCAGTTTTGTAAATTATAGGAAGTTGCAAGCCTCCTTTTTATGTTGTAAATGGGCTTTGGGTGTGTTTTTAAAGTTCATTTCATATAATCCTTTTTATAATTTGGGCCCCAATATTAGGCATAATAGTGATACTCCCAATAAACAATCAATATTCTGAACATTAACATATAATTAAAAAAATTACAAAAACTGAAGTAGACAATATTTTGAGCTACCAAAGTTACTGAGTGGAAGCTAAAAAGTACATGAATCTGAGATTACATGTCTGAAAGTCAAGGTCATTTTCTATTGAGCTAAACTTCGTTGGTAGATATGATTCATTTAAGTATCCCTTAATGCTTTTTATCATTATTTCTATTTAAAAATAATTTAAAGTATATACGCATGTTCCGAAATTTAAAGATAAATACTAAACAATTAAAACATGGTGCCTTTAGAGCATCTACAATGATGCTCTCTATTTTTAGTTAAATTTTAGCTAAAAATGTATAAAATTTATTTTAGGAGCTCTCTATAAATGCTATAACTCTTTTTTAATTGGTCCATCTCTATTAAAAAATAATATAAAAAATAATTAGAATTTATTTAAGGTTTAAAATACTCATTAAATAAAGCAGTATTAAATTATAGGGAGCCACTAGGAGTCCTTTCTCTCTCAGATTTAGGAGCTCCTAAAGATCTCCCTATTTTAGGAGGT
Organism: Prunus kanzakura; assembly: GCA_020521455.1. Classification (NCBI taxonomy): domain Eukaryota; kingdom Viridiplantae; phylum Streptophyta; class Magnoliopsida; order Rosales; family Rosaceae; genus Prunus; species Prunus kanzakura. Next base: position 32,865 of record BPUM01001218.1, on the reverse strand, counting down.
GGATAGGGAGCATGGTTGGAGTTGTATTTTTCCAATTCCTCCTTTAAATTTGTCTAAGGATGTGGTTTATGGAGCCCACTGTGGATGCTCTTACATATGTAATTTTGTGCATCGCCTTCCAGCTTAGATATATTTAAGTAACATTTGTCCACGTAGAGTTGACTTCCTTTAGCCACGTAGGTTTGACTTTGTCATTTCGTGTGGCATATGCGTGCATAGGGTGCATGTGCAACAGGCGGTTGTTCGAGTGGCATTCTCGCCTTATAAATATAAAACAGAACAAAAAAAAAACCAATCTATATCGTCCAATTCTTAAACATATATATAACGTGTGGAAACAAAAGTTGACAAAAACGAAAATAAAACTCGATGCATGGTCATGCACATGCGTGAGCAGATAACATGGTATCTAGATTCTAACCCTAAGAACACTTATATTCTATAATTCCATATTTCACTTTTCCAATACATATACACGAGGGGCCTCTATACATGGAATACACCAATTGTACAATCCAGCTAGCTGGCATGGATACCTAAGACTATAGTACAATATATATCTTTGTATGTCTGTGGTAATTATATAGGACATGTCGCCTGGAGGATGTCCTGGACGTGAAATTATGGATGCTACTTCCCCAATTGGTTTAGAGAAAAAAAGAAAAAAAAAAAGGGACAAAACCAAACCGCCCCAATTGGTGAATTAGTGGTAGGGTTTCATTGCAATTGCACCAGAGGAAGGAATTAATAAGTTGGTACACAATAATTAATTAAAGAAATCAAATTCCTTTCTTTGACCACGACCGTGGCAATATTACAATTATGAAAGGAAGGTAATTGACAAAATGAAATGGTAATTAATGAAAAATATATAAGTAGAAAAATATGATTACATATATAGTTAGTACATAATGAAATCAAAGAAGTATGACTTGTGTGGGATTATTCTTAGCACTAGTGTTATAGAAAAACACTATACCATTTAATTTCTATAAACAAACCAAAAAAAAAAAAAAATCCTACTATTGCCAGCTGTCCTATTTTTGAGTTTACTTAATATACTAATTTCCGGTTTTATCCTTTTCTTTTGAGTGTTTTGGGTGTTTTTTGTGAGGTTTTCATATTTGGCTAGTTTTAAGAAAACCAATGGCAGTTTGTAAATTATATGAAGTTCTAAGCTTTTTTTTTTTATGTTGTAAATGACATTTGGATGTGTTTCTAAAGTCCATTTCATGAATGGTTTTTAATAATTTGGCCCCGTATATTGGGCATAATAGTAAAACTCCCAATAAACAATCAATATTCTGAACATTAACAGACGAAAAAAAAAACCAACAAAAACGTAAGCATACAATATTTTGAGCTACAGCAAAGTTACAGAGTGAAAGCTAAGAAGTACATGAATATCAGATTATTAATCTGAAAGTGAAGGTCATTTTCTATTGAGGTAGATGTGATTCATTTAAGTATCCCTTAACATTTTTTTTAATCATTATTTCTATTTTAAAATAATTTTAAGCATATACGAAGTTCCGAAATTTAAAGAAAAATCCTAAACAATTGAAACATGGCGCCTCTACAGACGTAATTTTGTCCATCGCCTTCCAGCTCAGAGATATTTAAGTAACATTTGTCCACGTCGAGTTGAATTCCTTTAGCCACGTAGGTTTGACTTTGTCATTTCGTGTGGCATATGCATGCACAGCGTTGTACGAGTGGCACTCTCGCCTTAAAAACATAAAACAAAACCACAAATGAAATAAAGTAAGAATCTATATATTGAAGACAAATATCCTAAATTCGAAATCTCCTCATTTATTGATGAATGTTTTATTTAATTATATATCTAATATGACCATCAAATTTACATACATGAGTCGGCAGGTATACAATAACCGGTAGATGCACATAATACATCTCAATTGAGTTAACATAGATTGTAATTGAGTAGAAAAGGCTAATTGATTCCCCAAAAAGGGTTAATTTTGTTTCATTCCATGTACGCATACGTATATATAGGAGTAATTTTTGGAATAAATCCGTTTGGTATCCTACTTGAATCCAATTTTTTAAACTCAAAAATAATTTTTGAGTTCAAAGCCAAAAAACTTACTTGGGTCCATTAGATTAGATTGGACTCCTACTTGGATCCAATCTAATTAGATTACATATGAATATTTTTAGTCTTTTGACCGATTAAGCGTGGAGAATCAGGTGGAGGGGAAAAATGGAATCCACATGTGAAACTAGAAGCTATTTGTCCTTGTGTGGGCATTTGCTCTATCATCTTGGAACATTGTCAATTATGAACAAGTAAATTACAAAAAGACTCATGCTACCACTTTATCTGACCTATCATACCACTTTAAGGAAAGGCAATTGATAAAATGAAATGGAAAATTACCATCTGTAAAATTTGCATACAAGAAAGCCCACATCCACAAAAAGAGATATGCATGAAGCCTGCGGCTATATACCTGTATAATTAAATTAAAGAGTCAAAATATAAATCATCAAAATTGAAATAACAAGCTACTGAAGTCTTGGTCGTGCATATATATATATATATGGACCTTACAGAACACACAGACAAAGATTTCAACCAAACTCTGACTTGCAGCTTGTTGGTTCAAGCGCGGTACGTATAATTTGCTTACGGCAACCCACTTTGCTCCTCGGCTTTCAGTGTGAAGTGGGTAATGATCATGTTCACATATTCTTTCAACTTTTCAAAGCCGTAAACAACTCCTGAAAATGCAATTTTATACAATGTTTGCCCGTATAGCCACGTGTACAGAGCTACAAAGCTTATAAAGCAAACGATCCAGAAGAGAAGGGCAGCTAACCCTAAACTTGGAACAAGGATCACCAATTCCAAAACCAAGGCAAGAGTTCCAGAAAGAAGGCTAATCTTGCTCATGAAGTTTGCCAAATTTGGATTAAGGTGAGCTTGGAGTATGTATGTACTGCCAATCAATGATCCGCCGTAAAGTATTAAAGCAACAATAAGGATCACAAAAATCGGGTAGTCTGTGTCAAATAGAGATGTCATTCCGGCCCCCTGTTTCAATTGAAGGAGCACGCCTAGCATGGTGATGAGAAAAAATATATATTTGTGCATTGCCTTTGTAGAACGTTCTTTGCTTATGCTGTTTCAATTAATGAGAACATGTTATTGGCATTGCAATAAAGGATTGTTTGTTATCTTATAAAGAACTAATAAAACTATGACCGTAGCATTAATAAAGCCAAAGACTCCTAGCTGCCATTTTCTTCCATGTTAGAGAATAAAAGATCTAGAACCTAAGCGCTAACAACAGATCAAGAGCTGAGTTCTTAAAGTAATAGTCCTATATACTGCTACTAAGAGCAACTCCACCCATTTGCCCTTTGCCATGGCAGGGGGGGGGCGGGGCTAGGGCAGCCACTATTCAAGTGAATAGTGGTTGCCCTTGCAAAAAGGCATTTCCGTTTTCACCCGTTGCCATGGCAAAGGGCAATTACTATTCAATTTTTTTACCTCAATAATTAATTTGGATAATATTTTCGGATAAAATTTTCGGGTTCCTACGTGTCAATACTATTCATATCTCATAATCGGATAAAATTTTCAATTTCAAATTTCAGATAAATTTTTTAAAAAATTAGCTGGTATTTATAGAAAAAAATTCATTAATTTTTGGGTTTTTTAAAAAAAATTTCTGAATTTTTTCCAGTATTTTATTGCAAAAAAATTGGCTGCCGTTGGATTGGAGGAAAAAATCCGATCGGAGAGCCCAGACGACACCACGTGGCAACAGAAAAAAAAAATCAAATGAGTGGGCTGACGCCAGCTTGGGCTTGAGCACGGGCTGAACTGGCCTGAGAGCCAGCCCGTCTTCGTGGGTCCCACTCCCAACCCGGGCTTGGGCTCCTCGCTGGAACGTCATTTTTTTCCCTCTCCTCCCCCCCCCCCGCGAAGCCTTGGGCTCGGCCCACCGGTGGAGTTGCTCTAATGAGCTCTTCTCTGGTTTACACCAATATGTCCGGGCATGCATAAAAGTGCTTTTCTGGCTGCCCATGGGCCCCATACCTCACAACAGATCAAGGGAATTGTGAGATGGGCCCCATACTTAACAACAGATCCAGGGAATTGCCAGAAGATCAAGACACTATGAGAAAAACACTGATAAGAAGTTATTGACCTAACTATTTTTATTCTCCCTACTCTCTCCTTTTTTTTTATGGCTATTTGAACAAGACAATTTAAACCAAGAGCAAATGGAGCTATACGACTGAAACGATGGCAAGAAGGGTTTGACTTACGGTTCCGATCGTGGAGGATCGCTAACAGGGAGGTTGGCTTGTTGACTCATCCCGCGTGGTTGGCCAAAGTCTGCTACAGTAAGAAAGAAACAGAATTTAGATCAAAGGCGCGTCGCATATTATTGGATACACTGTTTCTGTGTAACTGGGTTGAGCCAGATAAAGGAAGGGCAAAAAAGAAGATGCAACTGGGTTCTTAAGCTACAACCCAAGAAAAAAACTGAAAGAAAAACAGTGCACTTAACTCGATCTTCTTATGAGTCTTTGAACAATTGTGCAGAGACACAACTAAATTCCATACCCAAAGCCAGAAAAAAGAAAGAAAAAATGAAGAAAAGAAGAAGCAACTGGGCATGTTCTTGAGCTACAACATAAGAAAAAATACTGCTTCCCCAGACAACTAAATTCCATATCCAGAGCCAGAAAAAACGAAGGCATGTAGATTTGCAAAGTACTGCTTCCCCCGACAACTTGGGAAAAGTTTGGGACCAAAGCCAGCTTATAAGCCTTATCATCATGCACTATTGGCAGATTTTGGCGAACTCATAAGAAAAACAGACAAACAATGAAAGCAATAAAATGTGCACTTACTCTTGTAAACGTCTCACGGTTGTATGGTATAGTATAGATATGGAGTGCCCTTCCCTTCGTACGAACCGGAAATGTAAACTCAGAGCAAGTCTCTTGAGGAGGGAGGAAGTGCTAATTAATATAGGGAGCAGTGTGACACATGACGTGAAAATGAAAGTCCTGGTTCTTGTTCCTTTTGGGGTCGTCGAGTATGTCTTCGGTCACATTAATGACACATTTGTAAGGCTAGGATACTATGTCTTCGGTCACATTAATGACACATTTGTAAGGCTAGGATACATTCTCACCCCCTCTCTCTCTCTCTCTCTCTTTTTCTTTTGCTGACACATTTGTAAGGCTAGGGTACATTCTCACCCTCTCTCTCTCTCTCTCTCTCTCTCTCTCTCTTTTGTCAACATCATCACCCTCTCTCTCTTCGCAATTCTAAGAAAAGTGACTTATATTCGCATCACCCTCTCTCTCTCTCTTCGCAATTCTCTCTTCGCAATTCTAAGAAAAGTGAATTATATTCGCATCACCCTCTCTCTCTCTCTTTGCAAGTCTAAGAAAAGTGACTTATATAATTCACATCACCCTCTCTCTCTCTTTCACTCTCTTTTGATTCTCTCCAAAACTCAAAAAATTGAGTTTTGACTCTCTCTCTCACTCTCTCTGTACACAGTACAGTCAGCGTTCAATAACCAAGCCACGATTATCAACCCGCCACTACCCTCTCTTTCTCCATCTTTTCTTTCCCTCATAAATCTAACTACCAAAATGTAATTGTGCAAACGAACTCGTACTTTTTCTTATTTGTCGTCATTTGTCACAAGGCATCTTAAACAGTGATTTAATCCTCTCACATGGATATAATTTTATAGACTTAAATAGTCAGTGAATTTTTATTTTTTTCATTTCTTTCCAGTCTAAGTCCATCTTGTTGGGTGAAATAAAAAGATTGCCTTTTTAGATTGGGTTGATAGTACTAAGCAAAGTGGCTTAGATTGGCTTAAATTGCCATAAACTGCTTTGCTTCTAATGAGCTCTTTTTCTTGCTTATTACATCAATATGTCCGGGATATGGATGCATTTGTATGTGTATATGTTCTCCTTAAACGAAGGCAAAAAGAGTTTAATTTGTACAGATACCAGATGTAGCTAGCTTGGGGTAATTTTTCAATTAGCAAAGTTTAGTTTCAGACAGTAAAATAAGAAAAAGAAGAAGCTTTCAAATTAGTACGGCTAAGTGTTTAATGAAGCCTAATATAATTATGATTGGGTCTTTATTAAATCTTGTTATAATTTAAAAATCCAAATGGTTCGTTTAATTTGGGTCAAGTTATTTGGCTAACCATAAGTGCTGGACAAGTAAAAGCGTTTCTACAGTTGCTGCAAGCTAGAAGTGAAAACCGTCAAACAGGTAAATCAAGTCGAATGGGACATAAAATATCGTGTTTACAAAAAAAAAAAAAAAAAGTCAATTTCGGATCGGTTCTGATCCTGGTTCTTGCCTTGAAAAAATATGTTCAACCCAACCAGTTTAAATATTTATAAATAAGCCTAATCCAAGTCCTACTAGTAAGCTCAAGTAATACCTAAACTCATTCTTCTTCTCATATTCGTCTTCCTATTTCTCTCCTCTTTATTTTTTTGGTGCTAAGGAGGGCTAGAGCCCAAAAACGAAACAAAAAATACATAGGAATTAGACGAGGACTAGCCACATTGCTAGCGTCAGCAGCAAGGACAGTACAAAGAAAGGCAGGCTCCGAGGCAAAAACATGGGTTCCAAGAGGGAAATCATAGCTCTTGGCAGCCAATAAGTCAGCAGCATGATTTTGCTCACGATAAACATGGGTAAGAGAACAAACCCAATCATCATGAAGCTTCAGATATTAGTGGTCTCAGGGTTATATAGATGCCCTTCCCTTCGTAGGAAGTGTTGCGCCTATAGCTACTGTAAAAAAAAGGAACAAGAGATATTAGTGATCTGAAGCCTCATTCAGTTAGTAAAATATTTCTCTTATTCGTCTTCCTATTTCTCTTTAAACGTTTTCTCTCTTTTTCACCTCTTACTCAATTTGAGAAAACGATGGCTCGCCGCTATCACCTCATAGCATCTTACATTCCCAAACCGAAATGAACCGGGCTGCGTGTAATATTTGATTTCGATACCAATTTGAGGGTAAATCGGACCGTGCACACCCCTGCTGCAAACATTCTGGCCCAAGAAAAATAAAATGCCGCAAACATGAAAGGTAAAGTAGTATGTATGTATGTACACTTACGCCTCCGAACGTAGAGGGTCGCTAACAGGACTGCTTGTTTGATGGTTCATCCCCAGCCAAACCAAATTAATAACTGCAGGAAAAAAAGAAAAAAAGAAACGGAATTCAGATCGGAAGTTCATGTATTAACACAACTAGAGTTATTGGATCTATTTCTCGGTGTTCGAAACACTTGCCACAATATATAACGATTTGAGAGAGCTGCAATTGTTCGCTAAGTGAAAGCAGTGCTAGCAATTTGAGAGAACTTGAGAAATTCGGGAGAATTAGGGATTTTGGGTCTTGAGGAATGTCGAGCTGGGCTGGAGGTTAAATGGAGAAGACAAAGCTCTTTTGACCTTTTTAAAACGTGGCTCAAAACGACGTCGTTTCATATAGTGATTTTTTTAAAACAAAAACAAAAGCAGCTGCGCGCGAAATCATTGGCTGGACTTCCGAGCATTTCATCGAGCATTTGGCGGGCATGTGGGGTGGGGGTTGCCCACTAACAACCTTCCACGCTGTCACCGGCTATCCGCACCCCCCTCCCCAATCTTTCCGAGAGAAGCCAAAGAACGATAACATCACGCCACACCCATATTCATATTGGTACGTACGGAGGGAAGGACATTCTATACAACCTTGAGACGTTTAGAAGAGTAAGGCACGTTTGAAGCGTGTAAAGAATTAATAATTTTTCTTAGAGAAACAGAATTGAGAACTTTAATTTTTAAGTATGTGGCATGCTACAACATCAATGGCCACATCGTATGGTATAAACTAAGGCCCTTGTGCAACAAAGGGGGTAGAATTTGATCAGAGGATGTGATATTGTTTGAACCAGAAATGGAAAAAAGCAAGTTTTGAGTGTAAGCAAGTATAGCACAATCACAACAAGCCAAGAAAAAGGCTTTGGGCATCTATATGACATTGAGGAGGAGGTTGTCCTAATAGCTAGAAACAGAGTAAATGATATGCACCAAGGCTAAAACAGAAGCCAACACAAATGTTTCCAAAAGTTATACCCTGCAAAGCCTAAACTTGGACCTGGAATAAAAAGAACAAATAATAACAATAGTAAGTTATGCATACAGGGGTTTTTTTCCTTTCTTTCTTGTTTCATGCTTTACTCTGTTTTGACCAAGTGCTATATCCCAAATCAAACTATGCAGATTTCGTAAGCATAATCTGGGGCGCCCATGTTCATGTTGGGGGCAATTGTCTTGACTTGATGCTTGGGCTCAATCGGTCTGTGGTTAGATATGAACAAGTAATAAATTGTAAAAAGAGTAATGCTACTACCACTTTATATAAGTACAATTACATATTTAGTTAGAAATCAAAGATGACAAAGAAGTCTATATATATGAGAAAGCTCAAGTCTTGGTCAAAATCCAAATAACAAGCCACTCAAGTCTTGTTCGTGCAGATGGACCTTATTACAGAACACCCAGACAAGATTAGAAGCAAACTCTGAGTTGCAGCTTGTTGGTTCAAGAGGGTAACCCAGTTCGGTCCTCGGAGTTCATTGTGAAGCAGCAGGCAATGATCATGTTCTTCAGATACTCTTTCAATTTTTCAAATGCTCCAACTGCCTTTGTAAACAATGTTTCGACGTATGGGTACGAGTAAACAACAAAGCCCACAAACCAAATGAGCCAAAAGAGGAGGGCAGCTACCCCTAGAGCCGGAACAAGAATCAGCAATTCCAAACCCAGGGCAAGAGCTCCAAAAAGGAGGCTAATCTTGCTCATGAATTTTCCCAAATCTGAATTAATAAGGTGAGCGTGGCGTATATATGTACCGCCAATTAATGACCCGTTGTAAACGATTAGAACAACAATAAGGATCACAATGGTTTGGTAGTCTGTGTCAAATAGAGATTTCGTTCCAGCTCCCTGCTTCAGTTGAAGGAGCACGCCTAGCATGGTGATGACAAAAAATATATATTTGTGCAATGCGTTTGTAGAAAGTTCTCTATTACTTGAGCTGTTACAATTAATGAGAAAATGTTGTTGGCATTGCAATAAAGGGTTATGGATATGTAATCTTGTAATTAATAAGAAAAACTAAGAGTCATAATTATGCAAATAAATAACAGATCATATATAGCTAGAAATTAGTTCAGCCGGAGTTACATACTCCTAGCTGCTATTTCCTTCAATGTCAGTTAACAACAGACCAAGAAGAGCTAAGGGCCGTCTCGTAACAACAGACCAAAAAAAGTGGGGCTGTTATAATTTTGAATATCCAAATGGTTGGTTTAATTTGGGTGAAATGAATTACTTATGCTACAACATCGTTTCTCAAGTTGGCTGAAAACAAATAGTTAAAAAAGTAATGAAAGGCAAAGTATTATATATGTTTGTACACTTACGGCTCTGAACGCAGACGATCGCTAACAGTAATGCTTTCTTGATCAGTCATCCTGCGCGGCTGGACAAAACTCGCCTTAGCTAATCTCTATACAACTTTGGCGGTAGCTGTCGTAAAATCTGGCACATTTTTCATACCAAAAAAAAAAAGATATGGGATGTCATTTTGGGGTTCTTGAGCTACAACATAAGAAAAAAATGAAAGCAAAAGTTGCACTTAACTCTTCTTATGGCCTCACGGTTGTTGATGAGAAGCGTTGTGTGCCTTCTTGTGCAGGTTCTGCTCAAATGGAAGCCCTCTATATGCAAAAGGGCGTGGAAAAAGTTATATGGTCAACCAAACTTACTGGCCTATGAAAAATAAAAACTTTGCCTATTACAAGCGGTTGGATTATCTTTTGCTTTTTAGATTTGCCACGACTTAGGCTGTGGAAATTTAAAAGGCTGAACAATAAACAAAAGGTAAACAAGAAGTGCGCATAGTGAGGGAGAGACATGAGGAGACAAGAGGGTCGGAGGAGAGAAGTGTTAGTGTTGACCTGCGTGCCCTTTTTCAAATTTTTTTAATTCTCACATAATTTTTTTTTAAATGCTGTCATGTGTTACATTTTAAGAGTAGCAGTGAGTATATACTTTTGGTTAATATAGTGAGTAAAAATATTCCGTATTCAAAACTAATCCAATATTTGTGGGTATGCCACATCAACTACAATTGTTTGTTTCCTTGATAAAAACTAGCCTCTCTGCATGCGCTTCCGCGCCCGCTAGAGGCTTTTTGAAAAAAAAATTAAATTTATTTTAGAATTAAAAAAGATAATGGGTAGTTGTATTCCATAAAAATAGGATCCATTATCAGATTTTTCTTTTAATTTTAATTTTTTTAAATATGAAAAAGTGTGAATTTACTATATTATCCTCATTTAATTAATAATTTCAATTCTTAATATTTGCATTAACCAAGGGCATTTTCTGGTATTTTGAATGTTTCACCATTCTCTCCCTTTTGCTTTATATATATAGATTAAAAAAAAATTGACGTTGTTATTCCAGTTGACAGAAAATTTTAAAAAAAAACCTCCATCACTGGTTTCATTATTCCTTTCATCTTTTTTATATTTATTTTTTCCTATGGGAAGCCGTAGTCATCAACTTCCTTCCAACCTCTGTACCCCATCCTATGTACCCTTCCATTTCTCCTCCCACCACAGAAAAAGACACAAACCCTTTTCTTCAAACACCTCCGCCATCACACTCATTGAAAACCCAACCACCGTTCCTCTGTAAATCCCATAGCTCAATAAATCAATCATTTTTATCAATTACATACGCCTTTGTCCTCATTGCAGGGAACCCAAAAGCCCTATGATTTTACTCCTTCCACAGCAAACCCTTATGATCACCCAGCACCATCCGCATCCACACCGCAGAAAACTCAAGATCTCAAAGAAGCTCATCATGAAAATATTCCATCATCAATCAGAATAGCAATCAATTGCAAACGAACTCGTACTTTTTTCTTATTTGTCGTCATTTGTCACAACAAGGCATCTTTATTTAATCGTGCATGGTTGGATCCTGATTGAGTATATGAAATACTACATACAATCCCACTTGTTAAATCAAGAGCCAAACTTACAAATCTATGAAGAAAAGAAAGCAACTTAATTATTTTTCACACGGATATAATTTTATAGACTTAAATAGACAGTGATTCTTTTTTCATTTTTCTTACTCAATTAAAGGAAAAAAAATATACCGAAAATGGAGTGGAAGTTGGAATTAAGTATAAAGAAAAAGAAGTAATATAAAGTGAAGTAAAAAAAAATTAATGTAGGGTAAGAGTAGAATATGAAAGAAAAAGAACAAAATTGATTAAAAAGTATTAAAAATGAAAAGGAAGTGTAAGTGGAGAAAAGGGGAGTAAGGAAATCATATCCCTTACTAATAAGGACTTTACTAATAAACACTGTTTTCACCCTCCATAATTACTAATAAGCACTTTACTAATAAACACTGTCTTATCAACCGGCCACTCCCCCTCTTTCTCCATCTTTTCTTTCTCTCATAAATCTAACTATCAAAATTCCAAGGAGGGCTTATAGAAGTCACAGCACTAGAAAGTGACAATAGGCAAATCAACATAAATGCAAGTGACAATAGGCAAATCAACATAAATGCAACATAATTACATCACCACATCAAAGGAAGGAAGGCTCCAAATACTGTCCTAATCAAATCAACACATTACATGCATTAATTACAGCAAGTGTTCCAAAAACTTGATCTTTTGATTCAAAGAGAAAATGAGGCACAGTTTGGGCTTATCCCAAAAAGGATAATGAACCACACCACAAAGATTGTAACTATTATTTTTTCACTTAAGCTTACTTACTTAGAGCTTAAGTAAGCGTAAGCTAACAACTGTCTAACATATTAAAAACAAGCACATGATGTACACGTGAGATTAAGTTTTATAGAGTTGTTACTTAGAGTTGAATGAATGGTAAGAAAAATTCATGCTTTATTTATTTTTTTGGTAAAAAACAAAAACAAATTCTCTAGTTAGATGTGTTCTTGGGATTAAACTGTAGGGCATTTTCTTCACGGCCCTACAAAAGAATCAGATGATGAGCATGAGCAGTGCTGAGCTGGCATATTCAATCGAAGCCCATATTCTTGCGAAGCTTATTTCAGAAATATAATATAACCAAATGCATGCATGCATGGCCGGTTTCTCTTTCATTTCCAGCACACGTTGCACTTGCACACAATATTTAATTAATTAGTAGCTTTGTATTTTCAGCTTATACGTTGCTTATATCGCCCTCACTTTCTAATATTCCCATATAATTCATTGGGTGAGATAAAAAGATTGCCTTTTTAGATTGGGTTGATAATACTAAGCAAAGTGGCTTAGATTGGCTTAAATTGCCAATCTAATGAGCTCTTTTTCTAGCTAAAAAGATTGCCTTTTTAAACAGCTCTGCTTCTAATGAGCTCTTTTTCTAGCTTATTACATCAATATGTCTGGAGTATGGATCGATGTATTTGTATGTGTATGTTCTCCTTAAACGAAGGCAAAAGGAGTTTAATTTGTACAGATACCGGATGCAACTAGCTTGGGGTAATTTTTCAATTAGCAAAGTTTAGTAAAATAAGAAAAAGAAGAAGCATTCAAATTAGTTGGGCTAAGTGTTTAATGACGCCTAATATAATTATGAATGGGTCTTTATTACATCTTGTTATAATTTAAAAATCCAAATGGTTCGTTTAATTTGGGTCAAGTTATAGGCATGACTCAAAGGCCAAAGGCCATGAGGAACATAATATTTTGTTTATCAATAATGATGAAGACAAGAAAGACTTGTTTTTTTTTCCTGATCGTTAACCAATAGGACAGGACTTTGTAAATCTTTGGAGCCGTCACACATACTACGTGTCCCATTGGCTGGGCACGCGTTGATGTGTCCCTATCTAACGAAAACCCTCAGACACTTCCCTGGAAATAAGAACATAGGTTCAAAAACATTAGAATGATGTTCAGATCCGTATCTCGAAATATACATATTTGCAGAAGTAGTTGTTTCAAATTTGAAGTTGAGAAATGGTTTGAAACCGTTTGTTTTCTAGATTGGCAAAAACATGTTTCATAGTTTATGTTAGCAATTGGCTTATTTAGTCGGACCAGCTTTGAAAAACTCTATGCTAAAGCGTTCAGTCGGAAGTTTGGAAATACATTACACTTCAAATTATTTGCAGATTATGTAAATTGGTATGTGCTTTTGGCTCTTATGCTTCTCAATATATTTTTGTTTTGTTTTATGTTTTATGTTTTATGTTTTATGTTTTTGAGGTGAGAGTGCCACTCGTATAACCGCCTGTGTCACATCCCCCCACACAAAATGCGATAGTCAAACCTAGGTGCCTAACGGAAGCCAACTCTATGGGGACAAAAGGTGTCAAGCGTTTGTTCTTAAATTTATAACAAATAAAGTTAAGCCCTAACCACCGACCGATTGAACCCAAAGCATCATGAGCCCGTACATATTAGGGACATCCATGAAGATTTTCTCAAGGGCACATCCATCCCATCTGTGGTGAACTCTGCTATAGAGGCTGAGGCGCTGGTCTCCTCCTAAACCCTTTACTAATAAACACTGTTTTCACTAGTCTCCCCGTGATTATCAACCCACTCCCTCTCTTTCTCTCGTCCTCCATCTTTTCTTTCTCTCATAAATCTAACGCCAGTCTCCCATCAAAATTCCATATTAGAAACTCATACTTTTTTTTCTTTTTAGTCCTTTGAAAAAGAAAACGTCACAGGCAGTATTTTATAAACTCAATTTTACACCTAGTTTGATTCAAAATGAAAACGAGGACCATCACACTATCCTAATATGCTATACATGTGACGTGTCGGTATAGTAGATCTTTGAACGGTTGGATGTGAGAGTGTTTTAATATATCAATGGCTGTAGTCTGTAGAGGAGGTTTCGCGGGAGGTCATACTCATATACAGCCGTAATATTTGACCGTCATACTCATATTGGGTGAATTAGCATGCGAATACACAGCAATCTGTTTGTCCATTTCCTACTGTTCACTATGAATTCAAAAATGACATCTCCTCACCAAAGAAAAAGAAAATTGCCAATCTCCTTTTCTTAGTGCCTTTCTTTTTAAATTATTTTTGTTCTTGTGCACATTTTCTCTCTATCATCTTGGAACAATCCCGTGGCAACAACACAACAAGACCCATTCTGAGCACAATTTGGGGGCAAAGCACAAAAAATGAGGAATGCATAAATTCGACTTAAAATATCATATATATGAGTCAAATTTAAATTATCAAAATCAAAATAACAAGCCACTCAAGTCTTGGTGGTGCTGCGCATATGGAACTTATTACATACAGAGCACACACCAAGACAATATTTGAAGCTAAGTCGGAGTTGCAGCTTGTTGTTTCAACGTCGCATGCATATGTAACTTACTTAGGGCAACCCAGTTTGCTCCTCGGGTCTCACTGTGAAGCGGGCAACATATTCTTTCAGTTTTTCACAGGCCTGAACAATTCTTGCAACTGCACTTTTATACAATGTTTCCAAGTATAGGCACGTGTACTCACCTATGAAGCTCACAAACCAAACGATCCAAAAGAAGAGGGCGGCTAACCCTAAATTCGGGACAAGGATCACCAATTCCAAAACCACGGAAACATATCCAAAAAGGAGGCTAATCTTACTCATGAATTTTTCCAAATTCAAATTAAGGTGAGCTTGGTGTATATATGTAGCGCCAATTAATGACCCGCCGTAAACGACTAGAGCAACAATGAGGATCACAACAGTCGAGTAGTCTGTGTCAAATAGAGATGACGCTCCAGCTCCTTGTTTTAGTTGGAGGAACACGCCTAGTATGGTGATGAGAGAAAATATGTATTTGTGCAATGCCTTTGTAGAACGTTCTTTGTTTATGCTGTTTTGATTTAGGAGAACATGGAAATGGCATTAAAATAAGTATGGTTATGCATATATATATATGTAATGTTGTAATTATTAAGAACAACTATAAGTAATATTTATGCGAATTCAATAAATAACAGATCATAGTAATTTAGCCGAAGATTCCTCAACTACTTGCTATTTTAGTGAATCATATGGACTATCTGAAAGAAAGAAAGAGATGCAAAGAACAGAAACAAAAAAGGAAGAGGATACCAAAAGGAATGATTGCCCAAACTGAAAATGGAGGGGGCCTAGAACTCAGTCCAAACTGAATAGATTTGACATAATTCTTGGGACTCGTAGCAGAACAAATGTGTGTCAGTGGCCTTATATTAATTACTGTTTAAAATAATGAATATAAAAGGTCCTAAAACAATTAAAAATACTGATATCTCTTTTTAAAATGTATTTAAATGAAAAAATCAATCTAACAGATTAAAACAAAAAATTTAAAAAAAAATTCCCAATCATCCCTTCCCTAATTCCCAAGCGAGAGCGACCAACCCGCTACACTCCAACACCTGTCTCTTTCTGTCTTTCTTCCCCAGCTACACTCCACCCCAATCCACCTCCCTCCCAAGGACCCCCCGGCGACTCTCCCCCAACTAACACCCTAGATCTCACCTCTCTCGCCGACTGGAGGATCTACCTTCCACCTCCCAGGCCTCCTCGTCGATTTCCCCGACCGTCCCCTTGCGAGATCCTAACTCCCCAGACCCAATATCCCACATGCTGCCCTCCAGATATTTTCTTCGGCTTTTGTTTTTCGTAATTTAGCTTGGGGAAGAAAAATAGGTTAGGTTTTAAAGATTCAAATGACAGGCTTGCCCTCTGGAAAGGTCAAATTAAGAATTTATTTTGGAAGTAATCTTAGAAGTTGAAAGCTCCTCAGTTTTTCTTAATTTTTATACGATTGAAAGCTCCTCAGTGAACCTACTGGTCAACATGACTCAAGTTCAAAAAGGGGGACATAGTGATTGTATTGTGAAGATATATAAATGTATCTAAATCCAAAACAAAAACAGTGTTTCATTCAATTAAATGCCGAGAAGCAAAATGCCGATGGAAATAATGTTTTCCAACCACCACTGGGTCGGAAATAATGTATTTTCGACACCATGTTTTGTCTATATTGATATTGCTTAAATCTCCGTCGGAAATAAATTTAAGCAAAATCATTTTCTCAACTACGCTGCAAACAAATTAAATGAATATGACAGGCAAAGTAGTATATGTATGTATGAAACTTACGCCTCTGAACGTGGAGGATCGCTAACAGTAACAGTGGCAGGAATGCTTGCTTGATCACTCATCCCGCACCCCTTGGCCTTGCTTTAGAGAAACAAAGAAAAAAAAAGTCAAGAAACAGAGTTCAGGAAGCTCAGAACATCAGAGGGTCTTAGAACAGCCACTGCACATTCGTTTCTCATAAGAAAAGAGAGAGTGTGCACTTACTCTTCTCGACGTCTCTCGGTTGTATATCATATAGATATTTCGACCAAAAAAAAAAAATTCATCTAGATACAGAATGCCCCTACCTTCCTAGCTACGTACGGATATATCATATATGGCTATGCCTGTGGCAGTGATGCGCGGTTGGCAGACATATATTGTCGGAGTGAGGGAACTGCAGAGAAGAATCGCAGAACATCAGCTTTTGCATAGTTTTCGAGGGGGGACAGAACTGATCCCAAAAAAGGACAGCATCAACCATCAGCTTTTTGTAGATTTTTTTTTTCGGAGGGCGGCGGGAGGGGGCCAAAACAAAAATAAAATTACATAGAAAAGCCCCTAGGGCAGCCCTGAACTAATCCCACCAGTGGCGAACCGAGTGAATCTAGACAATGCTATAGCATCCGCCATAAAGAAACTTGATGACCACCCACAAGGACAAATATGAAGAGAGAACAACATCAAATGGGATTGATACTGCTGCTGTATCACCTTATTATCCACCTCGTAGATAGCAGATCACTTATTCTACAGTTCTATTAGAGTCAGTTAGTTTAGAAAGAAAACTGGTTTAGTTAAAACGTTTGCTAAGCTTGTCCAGGTGGAACTGATTAGTTGCCCAAACCAACCACCCTTGTATAAACACATTCTCTGTAATTATCTTTACACAATTAATTAGTTAACTACTTTCTGCTGCTGCTGATAATTTTTCTCGGCTCCAAACACTGAGCTGTGGGATTAATAGTAAAAGGAGAATTACAAGTTTTCAAGTACCAGAGCAAACCGGAGTAAACTCAAAAAGCCGGGGCAAATATTTTGATTTTGGGGCCGTTTGAGTGCTTTTGTACTGTTCTAGATTCACTGGACCCAAGAAGCAGTACATGCAGTAGTAGGGTTACTACGGTCTCATTATCCTCTCTTAACTGAATAGCATCCTACCCATCAGCCAATGAATATGCAAGACACTCCCCCACAAGTCACGGCAGTCTGTAGCCATTCAAGTGTGATTGCTTTATTATCTCAATCAATCCCTATAATTTTGGAACTGCTTATTTTATGTTTTACCCTTTGTATAATTTACCTTGTTTATATTCATGTACAAAGTCAACTGTATAGCATATAAAAGAAATCCAATACAACAAGAATACTTATCGTGGGGTATTCTTCCTGTTCTACTTCTTATTCTTCTCTAACCTCTAGCCATTCTTCTACATTAAAACGTTATAGCCGCATAAAAATATGAAGCCTATTTTTTGTTTACTTCTTTTCTCTGTTTTCGATCTGCCTGCTTTTTCAGTCGCCTCAAGGCACTCTCTCTCTCTCTCTCTCTCTCTCTCTCTCTCTCTCTGTCCGTATCATCGACTTCATGAAACAGCAGGTCATTGCTGTTTCAGTCTTGGACCTCATCAACTTCCGGCCGGTTGCTTGAGTTGCTTGTTTGTTCTGAAATAAACCAAACCATTTGTAAGCTTTTATACTCTTGTGCTTTATTTGCAGTAAAGTAAACAATGGAGGAAACATGCTCAACTAGTTGTCTTGGTGATATTGTTTATTTAGTTAAACCAATTATGAAATAAGCTTAGAGCGTTTCTTCTGTAATAATGAATCTTAGAGACAGAAGACATTTCAGAAATAAAAAAGAAGTTAGATAACTAGTTCCTTACCAGCCTTGAGAGCATTTGTTGACCACTCTTTTTGGTGCCTTTCGTTCTTTAAATGCAGATTACTAACTCTTCCATCCTTCCCCATTTGTGGGTTTTCAGGGAATTCCTTTGCAGATTACTAACTCTGTAGTGATATCATTAATCATAGCTCCACGTTAGCACATCTTCAACCCAACGTCCCTTGCCTGTCCATCTAAGTTTCTTGAAGGGAAAGAATTTATCATCTAGAGTTACTATTTTAAAATTCGAAATATGATGGTACATCTTATGGATAAAGAATAAATACACGCGTTTAACTAGTCCATCAAATCATGCAGTCCAAAATCTGAGCCTAGATGGAAAAATAGCAGAAGCAGAGATACAGTCAGTTCACTGAAGAAATTCATGAAAGAAATAGATTTACAGAAAACTAAATTATTACTTAATCTGCTGACAAAACTTAATCGGGAGTCAAAACAAAAACCAAAGTGAAACATGATTAACAAAAAGAGTTGAAAGCAAAAATGTGCACTTACTCTTCCTAGCTACGTACGGATATATCCAGGGACGGTCCTATGGCTTGTACAGCCTGGGCTATAGCCCAGGTGAGTGTTTTTAATTTATTTCTTATAGTTAGTGTTAATGTTAATCCCATTTATAGCAGAAATATTAATTTGAACTAATCGGACAATTGTAGTGTTACCTTTAGTTGCCGTGTGTCTATCTGACTCTATCTTTGTGATGATAAATTTTCATTTTTGAATTTTCTTATGAATTTTCTTTTCTTTGAGATCATTTTTGTTCATCATGGTAGACCTTAGTTGGCATTGTTGGTGTAAAATAGGTCTTTTAAATAAATAAAATAAAAATGAGATGTTCTTACATTATATATATATGATCAATTTCATAAGCCTAAAATCTAACAGTTCAATAAGGTAAATCTAGCCCACTCCATTTTAAAATCCTGGGTCCGTCCCTATCATATATCATATATGGCTATGCCTGTGGCTGTGAAGCGCGTTGGCAGATATATATTGTCGGAGTGAGGGAACTCCGGAGAAGAATCGCAGAGCATCAGCTTTAGCAGACAAAACTTATCCCAAAACTGGACATCATCAGCTTTTTTGCAGATGTTTATTTTTTATTTTAAGGACAAATATGATGCACCTCGTAGATAGCAGATCACTTATTCTACAGTCTGTTAGAGTCAGTTATAAAATGTTTGTTAAGCTTGTCCAGGTGGCATTGATTAGTTGCCAAAACCACTCTTGTATAAACACGTTCTCTGTAATTTGTAAATATCTTTACACAATTAATTAGTTAACTACTTTCTGCTTCTGAGAATTTTTCTCAGCTCTCAAACACTGAGCTGAGGGATTAATAATAAAAGGAAAATATATATTTTGATTTTGGGGCCGTGTGGGTGCTTTTGTACTGTTCTAGATCCACTGGATCCAAGAAGCCGTACGTGCAGCAATAGGAGTAGCCCATTCTGGTTTGGGCCCTAGACTCTTCCGTCAAGAGGAGGCCCTTCAATCTCAGGATCAGCTCCTTGAATTTGTGTGCACTTCTTTTGTCTGTTTTCGATCTGCCCGTTTTTTCAGTCGCCTCCGGGCACACACACACTCTCTCTCTCTTCTCGTGGCAAAATTTATTTATACGTAGCAATTAAGTAGAAGAAAGCCAATTGATAAAGGGAAAGAAATTGTAATTTATTATCTTTACCCAAAAAAAAAAAAATTATAATTTATTATAAATAATAAGTAGAATAATTACATATACAGTTACTTCACTTCACTTGAGCTACAAATACAATACAACATAATCGAATCAAACAAGTATGACTTAACAAGTATTCGACCAAAAAAAAAAAAAAAAACTTAACAAGTATACTTGAGAAAGCCCATTCTCAGCACAATTTGGGCCACTCACAAAAATAAGGTTAGGGTAACCCAGCTTGGTCCTCCGAGTTCATTGAGAAGCAGCGGCCAATGATCATGTTCATGTTCTTCAAATACTCTTTCAGTTTTTCAAAGGCCTCAACAACTCCTGCAACTGCACTTTGATACAATGTTTTGAGGTACATGAACAAGTCGTTAGCTACAAAGCTCGCATACCAAACGATCCAGACGCAGAGCAAGGCTAACCCTAAAACCCGGACAAGGATCACCAATCCCAAAACCAAGGTAAGAGCTCCAAAAGGAAGGCTAATTTTGTCCATCAATTTTGCCAAATCTGAATTGGGGTGAGCTTGTCTTATATATGTAGGGCCAATTAATGAACCGCGGTAAACGATTAAAGCAACAATAAGGCTCACAAGAGTGAGGTAGTCTGTGTCAAATACTCCCTGTTTCAGTTGGAGGAGCCCTATTAGCATGGTGATGAAAGAAATTATATGTTCCTGCAATTCCCTTGTAGAACGTTCTCTACTTGTGCTGCTGTTACAATTAATTAATGACAAAATGTCATCAGCATTGCAAACTAATAAGGAAAACTATGATCTACAACTTAAACGCTTACAACAGATCAAGAGCAGAGTTTTTAAACTAGTCCCATTCCCATAAACTGCTCTGCTTATTACATCAATATGTCCGGGATATGGATGTATTTGCATGTATATGTTCTCCTTAAACGAAGGCAAAAAGCGTCAATTTCGGATTGGTTCTTGCCTTGAAAAAATATGTTCAACCCAACCAGTTTATTTATTTATAAGCCTAATAGAAGTCAGATTAGTGAGCTTAAGTAATACCTATATATATAAAAAAAGTCAATTTCAGATTGGCTCTAATTTTTTGTAAAACTCATTGTATTAATTGGCTAAACCCCCAAATCGGACCGTGCAGCCCAAAAAAATAAAATTCCCCAACATGAAAGGTAAAGTAGTATGTATGTATGTACACTTACGCCTCTGAACGCAGGGGGTCGCCAACAGGAATGCTTGTTTGATGGTTCATCCCGAGCGAAACCAAATTAATAACTGCAGGAGAAAAAAACAAACGGAATTCAGATCGGAAGTTCATGTATCAACACAACTAGAGTTACTGGATCTATTTCTGGGTGTTCGAATCACTTGGCGGAGGTGCTTGTTTCAACGGGAGGAGCCCTGCTAGCATGGTGAAGGAAGAAAATATATGTTCATGCAATTCCCTTGAAGAATGTTCTTTGCTTGTGCTGCTGTTACAATTAATTAATGACAAAATGTTATCAGCATTGCAAACTAATAAGAAAAACTATGATCTACAACTTAAACGCTTAAAACAGATCAACAAATCAACAGATCAAGAAGTCAATTTCGGATCAGTTCTGATCCTGGTTCTTGCCTTGAAAAAATATGTTCAACCCAACCAGTTTATTTAAATATAAGCCTAATCCAACTCATACTATTTCTCTCTAAACGTTTCTCTTTTTTTCACCTCTTACTCAATTTGAGAAAAGGATGGCTCGCCGCTATCACCTCATAGCATCTTAAATTCCCAAACCGAAATGAACCAGGCTGTGTATAATATTCGATTTTGATACCAATTTGAGGGTAAATCGGACCATGGCATACACCCCTGCTGCAAACATTCTGGCCCAACAAAAAAAAAAAATGCTGCAAACATGAAAGGTAAAGTAGTATGTATGTATGTAGACTTACGCCTCTGAACGTAGAGGGTCGCTAACAGGACTGCTTGTTTGATGGTTCATCCCCAGCCAAACCAAATTAATAACTGCAGGAAAAAAAGAAAAAAAGAAACGGAATTTAGATCGGAAGATCATGTATTAACACAACTAGAGTTATTGGATCTATTTCTCGGTGTTCGAAACACTTGCCACAATATATAACGATTTGAGAGAGCTGCAATTGTTCGCTAAGTGAAAGCGGTGCTAGCAATTTCAGAGAACTTGAGGAATTCGGGAGAATTAGGGATTTTGGGTTTTGGGGAATATCGAGCTGGGCTGCTGGAGGGAAAATGGAGAAGACAATGCTCTTTTGATCTTTTTAAAAGAATTACGTACGTGGCTTCGACCACACACAAAATTTACGTGGCTCAAAACGACGTCGTTTTAGTCAGAGATTTATAAATAAATAATTTTTTTTTTTAAAAAAAGCAGCTGCGCGCGAAATCGTTGGCTGGACTTCCCAGCATTTCATCGAGCATTTGGCAGGCATGTGGGGGTTGCCCACTAACAACCTTCCACGCTGTCACCGGTTATCCGCACCCCCCCTCCCCAATCTTTCCGAGGGAAGCCAAAGAACGACAACATCACGCCACACCCATATTCATATTGGTACGTACGGAGGGAAGGACATTCTATACAACCTTGAGACGTTTAGAAGAGTAAGGCACGTTTGAAGCGTGTAAAGAATTAATAACTTTTCTCTGAGAAACAGAATTGAGAACTTTAATTCTTAAGTATGTGGCATGCTACAACATCAATGGCCACATCGTATGGTATAAACTAAGGCCCTTGTGCAACAAAGGGGGTAGAATTTGATCAGAGGATGTGATATTGTTTGAACCAGAAACGGAAAAAAAGCAAGTTTTGAGTGTAAGCAAGTATAGCACAATCACAACAAGCCAAGAAAAAGGCTTTGGGCATCTATATGACATTGAGGAAGAGGTTGTCCTAATAGCTAGAAACAGAGTAAATGATATGCACCAAGGCTAAAACAGAAGGCAACACAAATGTTTCCAAAAGTTATACCCTGCAAAGCCTAAACTTAGACCTGGAATAAAAAGAACAAATAATAACAATAGTAAGTTATGCAGATAGGCGTAACTATTGCATACTCTGTTTCATGCTTTACTCTGTTTTGACCAAGTGCTATATCACAAATCAAACTATGCAGATTTCGTAAGCATAAGCTGGCGCCCATGTTCATGTTGGAGGCAGATGGACCTTATTACAGAACACCCAGACAAGATTAGAAGCAAACTCTGAGTTGCAGCTTGTTGGTTCAAGAGGGTAACCCAGTTCGTGCCAAATATAGTGTAATTGAGAGAAAAGAGATGAACTTGGAGAAGAAGATTTTCAGAGAATGCTAATCTGAAATTGTATTACTCACATGGAGTGTTATATGCAATTGTACATGGTTAATTAATAGTTACATCTAATACCACAAAACCTGGAAAGGTATCCCTAAAACATGGATGTGTAAACATCCCTAAAACATGGATATGTAAACATGGAAAAGTATGTGAGATGGTAGACAAGCTTTCCTTTGTTTAGGGTCTTGTCTATGTCTTAACTAACACTACCCCTCAAGTTGGTGCAAAGATATCACGCATGCCCAACTTGTCAAGTGAATCATAAAAAACTTTACTTGATACGGCCTTCGTCAGAATGTCGGCAAGTTGATTTTCCGACTTTACAAACGGAAACTTAATTATACCCTTTTCAAGTTTCTCTTTGATGAAGTGTCGGTCGACTTCCACATGCTTGGTACGGTCGTGTTGTACTGGGTTATGTGCTATCTCGATAGCAGCTTTATTGTCACAGTACAAGTTTGTAGTCTTTAATGGTTTAACTCCAAGGTCCTTCAGTAAGTTCCGTAACCAGAGCAATTCACACAGTCCTTGAGCCATTCCCCTAAATTCTGCTTCAGCACTTGATCTAGACACAACTTTTTGCTTCTTACTTCTCCAAGTGACTAAGTTGCCACCCACAAAAGTAAAATATCCAGAAGTAGAACGTCTATCTGTGATTGATCCTGCCCAATCAGCATCTGTGTATCCTTCTGGGTCCATATGTGTATGTTTGGAGAATATCAACCCTTTTGCAGGGGCAGCCTTCAAGTACCTCATGATCCGTATTACTGCATTCATGTGTGCCTCACTTGGTTGATGCATAAACTGACTCACCATACTCACAGCATAAGCTATGTCAGGGCGTGTGTGTGATAGATAAATCAGTCGCCCAACCAATCTTTGATACCTTTCTTTGTCAGTGGGTACTTGGTCTGGATACATCCCTAACTTGTGGTTCTGCTCAATGGGTGTGTCAGCTGGCTTACAATCAAGCATTCCAGTTTCTGTTAGCAAGTCTAACACATATTTTCGCTGTGATAGAAATATGCCATGTTTTGATCTAGCAACTTCTATGCCAAGAAAATATTGTAACTCACCTAATTCCTTCATCTCAAATTTACTAGCAAGGAGCTTCTGCAGATTCTTCATTTCTTCATTGTCATTACCGGTAACCACCATATCATCAACATAGATGATAAGGGCCGTAAGTTTGTCACCACGACGCTTCAAGAATAAAGTGTGATCCGAGTGGCTCTGAGTGTACCCAAAGCGCTTCATAGAATCTGTGAATTTTCCAAACCAGGCTCGTGGTGACTGCTTTAGCCCATATAACGATTTTCTCAGCTTGCACACGGTGTTGGGACCGAGTGTCATAGAGGTCCCCGGTGGTGGTTCCATATACACTTCTTCTTGCAAGTTCCCGTGAAGAAATGCATTCTTTACATCATACTGTAGTAGTGGCCAGTCAAGATTTGCAGCTAATGACATGAGAACACGTACAGTGTTGATCTTGGCAACAGGTGCAAATGTCTCTTGGTAGTCAATTCCGTATGTTTGTGTATACCCTTTGGCCACTAATCGAGCTTTGTATCGATCTATGGATCCATCAGCTTTGTATTTAATGGTGTATATCCACCGACATCCAACTGGTTTCTTTCCTTGTGGCAACTGAACCATTTCCCATGTAGAATTTCTTTCCAGAGCTTCCATTTCAATTGCCATTGCTTCAGCCCATCTAGAATCTGTTATAGCATCCTGCCATTTATTTGGAACACATACAGTAGATAATTGATTGACAAATGATGCATATGACTTTGACAATCTATGAGTTGAAACATGGTTATTAATGGGATATTTAGACTTGGCAGTGAGGTCAGGACAATATTGAGGTTTGGGTTTTCCTCTAGTGGTCCTAGGTGGGAGAGTGTATGGTATAGTATTAGGTGCTTCAGGAATTACCTCAAGTGTTTCCTCATCACGAGACGATTGGTCCGATGGTTGAGAAGGAGGGGTTGTATTTTGCAGTTGATCACAGCAACCATCTGGATTGTCTCCTCCAGGATCTTCACCAAACACAAACGACAATTTTTCCGTACCTTCATTGCTGTAGCCATCTTCAAGTTCACTGACGTTTGGCGACCGGTCGCTGGGTTCTGTGCGACCGGTCGCTTTTGGGCAGAATCGATTTTCATTACAGGAGTCCTCGCGACCCGGTCGTATTTACATCACATGAGTCTTCGCGACCGGTCGCTTCTTCCCTGCGACCGGTCGCTTCTTCCATGCGACCGGTCGCTTCTTCCCTGCGACCGGTCGTTTTTTCACAGAATCGTTTTTCAACACTGCTGGAGCAAGGCGACCGGTCGCTTGGGTCAGAGCGACCGGTCGTTTCTGAACAGTCTTGAATTTTCTCTCCCTTTTTCTCTCCCTTCTCTTCATTCCTCCTCTCCCCCTGAAGAGAAGGGGGCTTAGAAGCTTCAAAGTATGATAAATCTTCATGGAATGTGGCATCCATAGTGACAAAGAGCTTGCGGGTAGGAGGATGGTAACACTTGTATCCTTTTTGATTTGATCCATATCCAACGAACACACATCGAATGGCACAAGGGTCCAGCTTACTTCTATGATGAGATGGAACATGAGCATATACAACACAACCAAATATGCGAGGAGGCAGCTTGAGGACTGTAGGAAGAGAGACGTGACGAGCCAAGGTATTCAATGGAGTTTCAAACTTCAAAACACTACTAGGCACCCGATTAATTACATAGACTGCAGAAAGAAGGGCATGTCCCCATAAGTAATGAGGGACCGATTTATCCAGCATGTATGCACGAGTGACCTCAAGTAATTGTCGATTCTTTCGCTCTGCAACACCATTTTGTTGCGGAGTAAAAGATGTGGAGGTTTGATGAATGATGCCGTGGTCTCGGAAGAATTGTGCCAAGACATTGTTCACATATTCCCCACCATTATCTGACCGGAATACTTTGATGGAGGCTTGGAACTGTGTGGTAATCATAGTATGAAATTCACGGATTGTAGCGGAAACATCACTTTTATGAGCTAGTAGATAAACCCAAGTCATGCGAGTGCAATCATCAATAAATGTAACAAACCATCTTTTGCCATTGGAAGAAACTTTAGCAGGACCCCAAACATCAGAGTGAACCAAATCAAAAGGGAATTCCGTTTTATTATCACTTAAGGGAAAAACAGCTCGATGGCTTTTGGCCAATACACAGGTTTCATACTGAAACTGATAATGATCTAAGCCACGAAACAAAGACGGAAACAAACGTTGAAGATAGCCAAAGGATGGATGTCCTAGGCGACGATGCCAAAGCCAAATCTGGTGTTGATTGCGAGCTTGTGAGCTGGAACCATGAGTATGAGCTGCCCTTGGTGGTGAAGAGACCGTCAAGGAATACAACCCCCCTCTTCGTTTACCATGCCCAATCGTCGCGTGAGTCGTGAGGTCCTGAAAAAGACAATGGGAAGGATAGAATGTGGCATAACAATTATGTGAGTCAAGTAATTTTCCAACAGACAGCAAATTGCAATTGATGGAGGGAACAAGTAGTGTATGAGATAAAGATAAGGAAGGTGAAAGTGATATAGTTCCTTCACCAGCAACATTAGAGGGAACTCCATTGGCACTAGTGATGTAAGGATGACGGGACTTAGAAGATATTGTGGAAAACATAGTAGAGTCAAAAGTCATATGATCAGTGGCACCTGTGTCAATTATCCATGTAGTGGGTCGTGTACCTGATTCGGAGTCGGAGAGTAGGGTGGAAGATGGAGGAGCATCGGTAGTTACAACACATGCTGCCTTGGGTGTTTTGTTGCGGGACTTGAGAGCATCCCACCACTCAGGATAACCATGAAGCTTAAAGCACTTCTCAACAGGATGATCACCACTACAATGAGTGCACTTCTGAGTTCCTTTTGCATCTTCAGTTTTGGGGCCCCGGGGGGAAGTCCGGAGGACGTACGGTGTGGTGGCCGGTATGGCTTGACCGCCATTGCACTTCCACCGCCAAGCATGGAAGATTGTCGGTTGTCTTCTTCTACCACAAGTGCATAAGCTTCAATGACTGCTGGAAGCGGATTCATGGCAAGGATCCGACTACGAACGGAATCAAAGTTGGGATCGAGTCCTCCCAAAAAATCGTACACACGTTCAACTTCAAGTGTTTGTTGGTGAAGAGCCACATCATCGGGATTGGTATGTTTGCAGGGACGGAGGCTGTCAATTTCCTGCCATATTATGTGTAATTTTTCATAGAATACATTCACAGGTTCACCACTTTGAGAGGTGGTGACTGACTGACGACGGAGTTGGTACAACTTGGAGCTATTCTGTGTGACAGTATATGTCTTCCGAGCTGCATCCCACACCGCATAAGCCGTTGAGCAGTGATCAAATAAGGCACGTACATTTTTGGTCATGGAGTTGAGGAGCCATGACTGCACCAAACAGTTGTCTTCATCCCAAGCTTCATAGCTAGGATCATCAATGGCAGGGGCAATCTTTTTACCATTAATGAAACCAGCCATACGACGAGCAGTGATGGCCAAGCGAACACTACGAGACCATGCAGGATAGTTGGACCCATCCAACTTATCAGGAGTAATTGGAGAGTAGTCATGAGAGGACCGGGGTGGTGGAGTTGTGGAGTCGATCTTGGTGGAGTCGATTTTAGAGGAGTCGCCCGTGGAGTTGATGGAGTCGTTGGTGTCACCCATGAGGTAAATATATAAAAAGATGTAGAGGAAGAAATCGTTTAAGATTTCAGCAAACAAGAGCACAAATAATGCTTGTGATCAAGGTCAATTTTGAGGCAAGGCAAAGTATGAGATAGGGACAATATAACAGCAAATTATGGGCAAGGATAGGTAGAGATTAGGCAAGAACCAGGTTATGCAGAGGCAACCAAAATCGATTGCTCTGATACCATGCCAAATATAGTGTAATTGAGAGAAAAGAGATGAACTTGGAGAAGAAGATTTTCAGAGAATGCTAATCTGAAATTGTATTACTCACATGGAGTGTTATATGCAATTGTACATGGTTAATTAATAGTTACATCTAATACCACAAAACCTGGAAAGGTATCCCTAAAACATGGATGTGTAAACATCCCTAAAACATGGATATGTAAACATGGAAAAGTATGTGAGATGGTAGACAAGCTTTCCTTTGTTTAGGGTCTTGTCTATGTCTTAACTAACAGTTCGGTCCTCGGAGTTCATTGTGAAGCAGCAGGCAATGATCATGTTCTTCAGATACTCTTTCAATTTTTCAAAGGCCTGAACAACTCCTGCAACTGCACTTTTATACAATGTCTTGACGTATGGGTATGAGTAAACAGCTACAAAGCTCACAAACCAAACGATCCAGAAGAGGAGGGCAGCTACCCCTAAAGCTGGAACAAGGATCACCAATTCCAAAATGAAGGCAAGAGCTCCAAAAAGAAGGCTAATCTTGCTCATCAATTTTTCCAAACCTGAATTAAGGTGAGCTTGGTGTATATATGTACTGCCAATTAATGACACGCCGTAAACGATTAGAACAATAATAAACATCACAAGAGCTGCGTAGTCTGTGTCAAATAGAGATGTCACTCCGGCTCCTTGCTTAAGTTGGAGGAGCACGCCTAGCATGGTGATGAGAGAAAATATATATTTGTGCAATGCCTTTGTAGAACTTTCCCTGCCTGTTCTGTTATAATTAATGAGAAAGTTTAAATGCTATTGCAATAAAGGGTTATACTTGTGTGTGTATATTAAGGAAAACTATGAGTAGTATTTATGAGAATAAATAACAGATGGCTAGAAATTAATTAATAGCCTACGATATAACACTCCTAGCTGCTATTTTCTTCAATGGTAGTTAATAACAGATCTACAACTTAAACGCTCTTTAAGTAGTATAGTTCAAAATTTCAATTGTATATTAGTTAACAACAGATCAAGAGCTGAGTTTCTAAAATTAGCCTCATTAACTGCTATGTAATGAGCTCTTTCTCTGGCTTACACCAATTTGTGCGGATATGTTGATTAGTTTATATATAACAGCACGCAAGTGTTTTTCTGCTGGCTGCCCACTGGCCCCATGCCGTTCACTCCTCCATCCAGGGAATGTGAGGAGATCAAGACACTGTGAGGGGTGTACTGATGAGACCATGGGCAAGTGAGCAGAGAAAGAAAAACATTTACCAGGAGAGAATCAGTTGTATTAACAAGAAATTATATTAAACTAAAGGAAGGCAAAGTAACATGTACACTTACGCCTCTGAACGTAGATGGTCGCTAACAGGAATTCTTGCTTCATGATTCATCCCGTGCTGCGCAATTGGACAAAGCTTGCCTTATACCTACAGTAAAAAAAAGAAACAGAATTGAGATCGAGAAAGCGTCACATTTTCTATAAACACTACTAGAGTTACTGGATCTCTTTCAGGGTCTTAGAAGAATACAACTTGGTAGTGGCTTTCGTGCAAATCAAGCATTCTGTGTCACCAAAAAATGAAGAGTACCGGCACATTTTGTGTAATAGAAGAAAAGATTAAGAAACGACAAGTTTTGGCGAAACTACAACATAAGAAAAAACGAAAAAGAAACAACTAGTAGAGCTATATGGGATCTCTTTCTGGGTCATAGAACAGCTTGCCGGTGGTAACAGCCATGACAACCACCGTGAACGTTTAGGTGAGCTACAACAACGGAAAAAATGAATGCAAAAAAGTGCAGTCACTTCCTCTTAACGATGTATAGAATAGAATGCCCTTCCCTTCGTACATACCAGAAAAGTAAAATTCGGAGCAAGTGTTTGATGAGGAAGAGCTTGTACTCGTGGTCGATTTTTACACTGCGATGAGGAAGGACGAGAGTCATAGACCAAACGAAAGTAACAGCAAGCGCTTATATGGACCTTTTGTGCTGAGATTGTGACTGCAGGCAGAGCTTATCTGGACCTTTTGTGCTTGAGATTGTGACTGCAGTCAGCAAGCAAAGCAGAGCAAAGCTTATATGGACCTTTTGTGGTTATATGGAGCTTATGGAGCTTTTGTGGTTTTTATGGAGCTTTTGTGCTTATATGGAGCTTATGGAGCTTTTGTGGTTTTATGGAGCTTTTGTGCTTACATGGAGCTTTTGTGCTTGAGATTGTGACCGAAGTCAGCAAGCAAAGCTTATATGGAGCTGCTTTTGTGCTTATATGGAGCTTTTGTGCTTGAGATTGTGACCGCGGTCAGCAAGCAAAGCTTATATGGACCTTTTGTGCTGAGATTGTGGCCTTTTTTATTCCATTACTTTGATTGACCTTTTGTGCTTGAGATTGTTACTGTAATCGTGTAATCTACATTATATGTATATATGTTGAAGTACATATGATTTGTGGCTTCTATATGTTGACAATACGGATCCGGATCCTCTGCTCTAATTTTCTCTATCATGACTGCTTGACTTTTGTTCTCTATATGCCACCTCACTAACATTTAATCCAAGGATTTAAAGTTGACACATCATGCTTAAACAAAACCTAATTTCCTCATAATTAATAATTAAAAAAATGCCTTAATCAACCTAATTTCTTCTTCAGTTAAACATCAATTTAAATCTATTTGGTGTCTCGAATCAGCATTGGCATTAGACAATCTCTTTTCTAGAACCGGACCATCTGCTTTCATTTGCACTGTACACATGTGTGACACAGGATCCTGAACCACATTATTTTTAACTGACTGACTGAATTCTAACAGTGTAGTCGTTATCAACTGCAGAAGCAAGACAGCCAAGTTTTGAGGACGAACAAGGATAAGGAAAAGAAACCTTGTCAACATAGGAAGAGCAAGAGTCTTCCTAGTGTTCATGCAATCACCTATTTCAACTCTCCCATTCTCGGTATCATGGCCACACATTAATGATGAGCAATCCTGAATAGGACTTTGAGCGTGGCCCTTTCTCAAATCATTTCTCGGTTCACAAACTACTTAGAATAGTTCTTTGAAGAATCTATCACCATCTGATGAAAACCTTCACTTTCTTTGGAAGATTTGCCATTGCAAAGTGGTACCCCTTCAAGCCAATGTAATCTTCCTTGTGGTCTTTCTTGATTCCTCAATCCATGAAGAGAAGCTTTATTCTGTTCACAAGCAGAATTGCAGTTGGTGTCTCCATTTGGGAAAGCAGGACTGATTGAGAGGTAAGAAGCTTGTAATTCATTGGCATCCGATTTAGTAGGAAAGCAGACACCATTTGGGTGTGACACTTCCACATTTAGACTGGAAGTTGATGGTATCGAATTACAATCTACAAGCAATCTGTCCCTCATAACGTCAGCACTTTGCTGCAAAGCCTTAGCTGATGAATTTATATATCTTCCAAAGATTTACATACCAAAAACTGTCCTCTTCCTCCTTTGTTTCTCTGTTTTATTCTGATCAGATGGGAAAATCTTAGCAGGCTCAGAGGGTATCCTAGCTTCAGTTTCTGATTAAGGAAACATTTATAGTTTTGTGCTTTATTAGCAGTAAAGTAAACAATGAAGGATTGTCTTGGTGACCGTGGCAACCAAATAGAAAACAACTCACAAGGAGGATTAGCTAGCTCATACTAATTCTTCATAAAGCAAGATTAGCATAAACATTGTCCATTATGAACAAGTAAATTAGAAAAAGACTAACCACTTGTACCTCCTCAAAGTAGTATATATGCATTTTGGGCAAAAGTAGCTACAACAGAATGAAATCAAAGAAGTAATCCGAGATAGCCCACATCCACGTGCACACTAACAAGGCCCATTCTCATCACAATTTGGGCCAAAGCACAAAAACGAGGAATGCAAAAGGCCTTCGCGGCTACATACTAGTATTACAACTTGAAAAAAATATGGACCTTATTACAGAACACAACACAACACAGGCTAGATTTGAAGCGTGGTATATATATATATGGGTTAATGACCTAAATGGTCCCCCAATTATTGCCAGATTATCATTTTTGGTCCACCAACTAAAATTTTCAATTCAAACGTCCTTAAACTTTTTAATTTGTACCTAAATGGTCCATCCGTTATAGATTCCGTGAGTTTTGATCACGCAATGGCCACGTGACTGAGTTTTGAAGGGTATATGCGACTTTTTGAGAAGGTTTAGGGTTTGATTTTTGGGGATTTTGGAGATTTTCGGAGAATGAGTGGTCGATTGGGGACTGAGGGTAGACTCTGAAGATTCTTTGAGTTAGATCTTCGGCGAAGTAGGTTGCAACTTTTCGCATAGCACCTGCTTGAGAAATTGCCAAGTAGCCGATCTGGGTCACCAGAGCTTTGGCCAGGTTGAGGTTGTTTTGCTGTATGACTTCCTCCCAGGCCATGAGGCCTTGAACGAGTCGGACCCCGTTCTCTTGTGAGTCAACCAGGAGGGCAGGGCAAGTTGATGACTCGGTGGTGGGATGGAGAGGGTTTGTGGTTGCGGAAGAGAATAGGCGGTGCGCCGGTTGAAGACGAGGTCAGAGGCAGAAGACCCAGATGAGGGTTTGAGTCGTTTGGCCTCCCGGGACGACGAATCGTGGTGGGTTTGGGTGAACATGGTAGCTTTGAGGTCGTAGTAGTTGGAAGAGGAATTACAGTCGTCGAACACTACCTGATGATGAGGATGATGATTTTGAGTTTGTGGAGGAGGCAGGCTCAGGGATTTGCTTCATCTGTTGATCTCGGAAATCGATGAAGGTGA
>BPUM01001217.1:0-53737 GCA_020521455.1 Prunus kanzakura | reverse complement strand
CTGGAGCGGAGCAACCGGTTGGTAAGACAAAGGGGGCTGAAAAGAGTTGTGGGGTGTTTAATGGGGTGATAAGTTCATAATTTCACACATTTGCATGCCTTCATTACTTAGTAATTTTGTTTAGTTTCTCTTTATTTCGAGTCACTTATCTATGTTTGTGTGTTCTGTAGGTTATGGGAGCAAGAGATCACATTTGATACAATCCATGCATATTAAGGGCTGATTGGCATGAGAGGAATACACTTGAGGCATTTGAAGCAAAATGGTGCAAAAACGTGCAAAAACTGGAGCCTGAGTTAGAAGTTCATTTCGGCCTTATCTTCTTCATCCGAGCTTGGATTGGGCCAATACTTGTGTGGTTGGATCAATGACATTCTGAACTTAAAACTGGATATCTTAAAGTCATCATTTGATTCAGCCCAACCCAATTCGTGAGCCCATGGAAATACACATCATGATGACATGGGGATGAGCTGATGGATGCTTGGTCATGGTGAGCTAGGCATGAGCTATTGGTTTCTGAATGGAAGCTTGGTCATGCTGACATGATGATGAGCTAGGGCTGCTGGTGGGATTTATTGGTGAAGTGCAACAACCAATTCTGATTATCTAAATACAAGTGTTGTATGCATTAGCCATATTGAATTCAGAATTATCACTCCCCTCTCCCTATAAATACCACTTCAATATCCTGAGATTCACAAGCCCCAGATATTACACACATTCACTCATCCATTACTCCCATACACACATTCAGATTCACCACAAAGAGAGAAGAGAGCTAGCTGCAAAGGAGGGAGAGCTGGGAGCTGTCCTGGAAACTACCTTGCTGCCACCAGCTAGTTCTTCTATTCTCTTTACTCTATCTATGTATTTCTTATTTTCTGTATTCATAGTTATGTTTAACTAATCCATTCAGTTAGGGCTTAGGATGAAGCCCTAGTCATGAATATTCAATGTTATGGATGATTTCATAGTTAATTGATTTCCTTGCTTTCATTATCAAGTTGTTAACCTCCAGTTTATTATGTGCTTGATGTATGTTTTCTTGGAGTAGCTAACTAGGATTTTATGCATCTAGCACAGGTTGGGAAGGGGTTTAGATTCACCAATTCTACTCTCCTTTCACAAGCAACACATGAATGGCCTAAGAATCATTCAAGGGGTTAATAACCATAGGTTGACTAGGACAGATACCATGTTCTAGGACTTGTGTGATTATCATATTCTCAAGGAACTTAATGACTCTTGTATGCTTTATTCTAAGTAGATACCATGCTTAGGTTGCATATAAGGGATCAGGTGTTGTGTAGATACCATGCACAATCACATGCCTTAGGAGAATCATGCATCCTGCACCTAGATACCATAGGCTTGTATGCGATAATCTATTGTTAATGAAGCTTGAGTCAACTTCTATGCATTCATAACTTGGATAGGAAGACTAGAGGTGAATTCCAAGGCTCTAACACTTCTCAATTATTGTTTCACAACTTGTTGATTGCTGCCATTGTTACTTTCCAGCATTTCCATTCCATTTTCTTGTTTTCATTTCAACAACAAACCCCCCCATTTCGAGTGCGTGTGTGGTGCTAGGATTCTGTCCTAGACCTTGCCATTTGTTAGTTTGTTAGGTTTCTGTTTTCCAGCATTCTAAGTAATTTAACTTGCAACCAAGTTACCATTCTCCGTGGGATCGACCTCGTATTTACATAAGCTATACTATAAATGGTTCGTGCACTTGCGAGAATTTAAGTTGCTATTTTTAATAACTCATTTTAGTTGTTAGGAATAGGCTCAACAAGTTTTTGGCGCCGTTGCCGGGGAACCGGTAACGATGGTGCTATAGTTAGATTACTTTGAGTGTTTTTGTTTTTGTTAGTTTTAT
The DNA here is from genome assembly GCA_020521455.1 of Prunus kanzakura. Lineage (NCBI taxonomy): Eukaryota > Viridiplantae > Streptophyta > Magnoliopsida > Rosales > Rosaceae > Prunus > Prunus kanzakura. The sequence goes on along the minus strand of BPUM01001217.1, from coordinate 51,849 downwards.
TTGTTATTTTCGTAGGTTTTTCTTTCAGTATTCAGTTTTTCTTTTTAGTTGTTATCCCCATTTGAAAGCACTAATTTGGTTCTTGTGTGTGCATGTATGTCCGAATCTGATTCTGAGCCACTTTCACCAAGAACTTTTGCTATACGTACTGGTTTGAGGAGGAATTATAGTTCTTCAAGCTCTGATTCTAAGAGCTACGAATCTGAAGGTTCAAGCAACATGGCAGAGATTCCAAACAACAACAATAATGATGAAGGAGGTGGTGCACTTGTTGTCCAACCTCGGAAACCCCTGCGTGAATTTTCCATTCCCAAAGTCACTGATCAACCTTCGTGCATCGTCTATCCTCAACTCACAATTGACAGGTTTGAGCTTAGAAGTGGTATGATTCATCTTCTTCCAACTTATTATGGTAATGCCACTGAGGATCCTTACATGCATGTTAAGCAATTCTTTGAAATATGTGCTACAATCAAAATTCAAGGACTTGATGATGAGCAGATTAAGATGAGGCTATTCCCATTCAGTTTAAAAGATAAGGCTAAGTCTTGGTTATACTCTTTGCCTAATGCTTCAATTCGTACTTGGGATGAGCTTTCTAATAAGTTTTTGCAGAAATTCTTTCCAGCTCAAAAGACTAACAAGATTAGAAAGGAAATTCTTGGTTTCACACAAAGAGAAGGAGAAGCTTTTCATGAATGCTGGGAGAGGTACAAGGAGATGATGAGTTCTTGCCCACACCACAACATAGAAAGTTGGATGCAAATGCAATCTTTCTATGAAGGTTTGCTTGATTCTGAAAGGATGATGGTAGATGCAACAAGTGGAGAAGGATTGATGAACAAAACAGCAGATGAGGCTTTTACTCTCTTTGAATCTTTGAGTGCTAACTCTCAACAATGGAGCTACAATAAAGGAAGAGGAGCTCCTATGAAAGCTGTGGTCTCTGAGGTAAGTACTAACAATGAGATTACTGCAAAACTTGATGTTATGTGTTCTTTGCTTCAACAGGCAGTGACTGGCCCTCTAGGAAACAAAGTGGAAGTTCAAGGCCAATCTTTTGCGGACCACATGTTAGAGCAAGCAAATGCCCTTCAAGGAAGGAATCCTCAGAATGATCCTTACTCAAACACATACAATCCGGGGTGGAGAAATCATCCAAATTTCAGGTGGAGCAATAATGTGCAACAATCTCAAGGACCTCCCCCAGGATTCCAAATACAACAAAGGCAATTCCAGCAAGCTCCCCAACAAGTTCAAGAGCAAAGGGGTGATCAAATGGGAGAATTGCAAGACATGTTCAAGAAGTTCATGGGGCAACAGATGCAAACCAATCAGAATCTTCAAAATGCAGTGAACAAACTAGAAGTGCAAGTTGGGCAGATTGCATCCTCCATGAGCAATAGAGCATCTGGAACCTTTCCGAGCCAAACGGAGGTGAATCCAAGGCATCATGAGCATGTTAAAGCAGTGCACATCTTGAGAAGTGGTAAACAAGTTGATAATAAGGTTGGAGATGCCAATGAAGAGCAAGAAGATGGAGAAAATGTGGAGATCATTCAGCCACCACTAGGGCAGCCCACAGACTCCACCAAACAGTTCCTCAATCCTCCTGGAAAGAGCACAGGCCCTAAGGTATCATCTAATGCTAATCAAGTTCCAATTTCAACTAATGCTTTTAGGCCTATTGCACCCTTTCCCAGCAGGTTATCAAAGTCAAAGAAAGATCAAGGCTTGGATGAGATAATGGAAATATTCAAGAAGGTGCAAATCAACATTCCACTGCTAAGTGCCATTGCTCAGATTCCAAAATATGCAAAATTTTTGAAGGATCTATGCACTAACAAGAGGAGATTCAAAGAGCATGAACAGGTTGCATTAAGTGAAGAGGTGAGTGCAGTCTTACAAAGAAAGTTACCTCCAAAGCTAAAGGATCCAGGTTCGTTTTCTATACCTTGTATTGTTGGTGATTTCAAGATTCCAAAAGCTTTGCTTGATCTTGGTGCATCCATTAACCTTATGCCATATCATGTTTATGAGAAACTTAACCTTGGTGAGTTGCAAGCCACATCTGTGAGCATTCAATTGGCAGATAGAACTATCAGGTACCCCAAGGGCATTCTAGAAGATGTTTTGGTGAGAGTCGAAGGCTTAATCTTGCCAGCTGATTTCTTAGTCTTGGAGATGGAAGAAGCACCAATTCCTGACAATGAATTGCCCCTCATCTTTGGCCGACCCTTCATGGCTACTGCTAAGACCACGATCGATGTAGCGCAAGGCACTCTCACCATGACCGTTAATGGAGAAACTGTTGCTTTCAAAGTGTTTGATGCCACGAATCTGCCAAATGATGTTCAAGATTGTTTTCAAATTGAAGTATTGGGCAATCTAGGGAATGAGAGATTTGATGGTCTTTCATATTCACTAGAAGCATGCTTGCTGCAAGAAGTAGACAAGGAGGAGCAGGGTGCTGCCCACATGTTCAATGCTACAATTCCTACACACAAGAAGGGGCTGCCCAAATTTGGAGATACTCCAATCATTCCTCCAGTTCTTTGTGATTCTGTTCATAATCAAAAAAGGAAAAGGAAAGCAGCAAGGAAGCGATGGAAAATGAAAACAAACTTGGTGAACTCCCTTGCAGTGCATGAGGTGTCAATTGAGCCCAAACCCCCCCATTCACTATAGCAAGTTTGGATGTCCGGCTGAAGACATAAAACTTAGCGCTTCTTGGGAGGCAACCCAAGGTGACGAGGAGAAGATAGAACGTGCAAGAAGCTGCTTGCATCCTAATCGCTTCAAAGGGGAGTTGTTTTCTAAACTCTAAACATTTGGTTATGTCTTTTCCTTATCTTCTTTCCTTTCATTTATGAGGCATTGCTTGTTCTTGTACTCTAAACATTGAGGACAATGTTTCATTTAAGTTTGGGGGGAAGGATTTAGTTATGTTGTTTCAAAATTGTCAAAATTTTAAATTTTTAAGTGTGTTTAGTGTCTAAAAACGCAGGATTTTGTGTGTTGCTTTGCCATCCTTTCAAACACCTATGATAAGACTTGGATTTAACTTTAATATGGTTTTGCAGAAATTGATAGTCATTGTTTAAGGCCTGTGTGTGGTTCTGAGTTAACTTTGTCTTGCATGCCATCCTTGCACTTATTGAGCACTTTGCCAAGTTAGTCCAATTTCTTGCTACTTGGAGATGTTATGCAATTCTACTTATTTCATGATCTTGGTTTCGTACTCTAGAACTTGTTTGAATATCTCTTGAGACATCTTGTTGCCATACAATGCTTAGGAAGTGATTTAGGCCATGTTTGAATCGTTTGAGCTTTTCTAACCATCCCTCTACATGTATTCATCCCTAGTCAACCCATTTGAGCCTACGTTAAGCCTTTCTTTGTGTAAACCATTCCTACCATAATAAATCTCTGTTTCTTATCTTTACCTATTCTTTGAGCAATTAAAGCTATCTTCAAAAGAGAGTCATAAAGATGCAAGGTTTTTAGGAGCAAAAGTGATTCATTGAGTGCCATAACCCAAGTGTTGAAAAGAAATAAGTTTGGGGGTATTGGTAACTAATCAAAAGAGGTAATGAAGTGTGACCAATGTAGTCACGACCCTAGGGTGTTATAAGGAGAGATCATGGTGATCTAGGGTAAAGAGCCACAAAATTAGGCCAAATAAACACATTTGAAGGTGCTGAAATTATGTTGAAAATCTGCTCATGTATGTGTTCCTTGCTTGTTACAAAGTTCAATAATCTCTCATGCTTTTACCTATGCTTTAGTTGTGCTCAAAATGTTGTTATATCTTCATGTCTCCTCTTTCATTCAACCACTACCCTAAGCCTCATTACAACCCTTGTAAAGTCCTTTTGATCCTTGGTATTGTATGGTATTATTGTGGAGAGCTGATTTCATAATAAGCTTATGGGGTTCGAAAATCTTGATTGTGCTTCAAGTGTGTGCGCATGTACTTATTTGAGTTGCAGGTGTTGTTCTGATTTGGCATTCACACACTACACGTAAGGATGTCATTGTAAGCTTTGCACACTCTTGAACCATGTATGGAACTTAGATTGTGATTGTTGTGTTTCTTTGGAACCATATACTTTGGTGATTCTTTGAGGATATTGTTTGGGAGGCTAGCTGCTTATTTTCTGTTTTCTAAATTGTGGTTTTAGTTTGTTTGCTCGAGGACTAGCAAAATCTAAGTTTGGGGGTATTTGATAAGTTCATAATTTCACACATTTGCATGCCTTCATTACTTAGTAATTTTGTTTAGTTTCTCTTTATTTCGAGTCACTTATCTATGTTTGTGTGTTCTGTAGGTTATGGGAGCAAGAGATCACATTTGATACAATCCATGCATATTAAGGGCTGATTGGCATGAGAGGAATACACTTGAGGCATTTGAAGCAAAATGGTGCAAAAACGTGCAAAAACTGGAGCCTGAGTTAGAAGTTCATTTCGGCCTTATCTTCTTCATCCGAGCTTGGATTGGGCCAATACTTGTGTGGTTGGATCAATGACATTCTGAACTTAAAACTGGATATCTTAAAGTCATCATTTGATTCAGCCCAACCCAATTCGTGAGCCCATGGAAATACACATCATGATGACATGGGGATGAGCTGATGGATGCTTGGTCATGGTGAGCTAGGCATGAGCTATTGGTTTCTGAATGGAAGCTTGGTCATGCTGACATGATGATGAGCTAGGGCTGCTGGTGGGATTTATTGGTGAAGTGCAACAACCAATTCTGATTATCTAAATACAAGTGTTGTATGCATTAGCCATATTGAATTCAGAATTATCACTCCCCTCTCCCTATAAATACCACTTCAATATCCTGAGATTCACAAGCCCCAGATATTACACACATTCACTCATCCATTACTCCCATACACACATTCAGATTCACCACAAAGAGAGAAGAGAGCTAGCTGCAAAGGAGGGAGAGCTGGGAGCTGTCCTGGAAACTACCTTGCTGCCACCAGCTAGTTCTTCTATTCTCTTTACTCTATCTATGTATTTCTTATTTTCTGTATTCATAGTTATGTTTAACTAATCCATTCAGTTAGGGCTTAGGATGAAGCCCTAGTCATGAATATTCAATGTTATGGATGATTTCATAGTTAATTGATTTCCTTGCTTTCATTATCAAGTTGTTAACCTCCAGTTTATTATGTGCTTGATGTATGTTTTCTTGGAGTAGCTAACTAGGATTTTATGCATCTAGCACAGGTTGGGAAGGGGTTTAGATTCACCAATTCTACTCTCCTTTCACAAGCAACACATGAATGGCCTAAGAATCATTCAAGGGGTTAATAACCATAGGTTGACTAGGACAGATACCATGTTCTAGGACTTGTGTGATTATCATATTCTCAAGGAACTTAATGACTCTTGTATGCTTTATTCTAAGTAGATACCATGCTTAGGTTGCATATAAGGGATCAGGTGTTGTGTAGATACCATGCACAATCACATGCCTTAGGAGAATCATGCATCCTGCACCTAGATACCATAGGCTTGTATGCGATAATCTATTGTTAATGAAGCTTGAGTCAACTTCTATGCATTCATAACTTGGATAGGAAGACTAGAGGTGAATTCCAAGGCTCTAACACTTCTCAATTATTGTTTCACAACTTGTTGATTGCTGCCATTGTTACTTTCCAGCATTTCCATTCCATTTTCTTGTTTTCATTTCAACAACAAACCCCCCCATTTCGAGTGCGTGTGTGGTGCTAGGATTCTGTCCTAGACCTTGCCATTTGTTAGTTTGTTAGGTTTCTGTTTTCCAGCATTCTAAGTAATTTAACTTGCAACCAAGTTACCATTCTCCGTGGGATCGACCTCGTATTTACATAAGCTATACTATAAATGGTTCGTGCACTTGCGAGAATTTAAGTTGCTATTTTTAATAACTCATTTTAGTTGTTAGGAATAGGCTCAACATGGGGTTTTATGTTTTTGCCACTTGGGGGTTGGGGATTTTGTGGATGAAGTCGGAGGGGGAAGCCAGTTTACTGCGGAGTTGGGCGTTGGGCCTCCTTGTTTCATTCTTGCTTCTGTGGTACACGGTGGCAGTATCTGTATTGTATTGCATAGCTTGTTAGGGTGAAGAAGAGGCTTATGGAGATGTGAAGTTGCCAATTGAAGATGATGATTAGGGTTAGGGTTTAGACTTTAGGGTTGTAGACCAAAGTTCCTAACTTTCTATGGTTATACCAAAAAGGGTAAATAAAAAAAAACTTCGGATGATTAGGGTTAGGGTTTAGACTTTAGTAGTTATGTGATCAATGTAATGGGTAAATTATAAAAAAAAACATCATATGACAAGGGGTGATTGTTGAAAGGCAAATCCCCACGACCTTTTAGACAATTGGTAGGTTCAAGGATTGCCGTTCGGCAGTTTGTGTTACTTTTTTTTTTTTTTTTTTTAAAACTGCCGAAGCTAACCTGTGTAGAATCTTTTTCATCTGTTTCAGTGTTTTAGAAACGGCCTATCGCGTCGAAGTGGGACGTTGAGGTGATCGAGAGGGTTCGAGGTAGAATTGCAGAAGAAGATCGGTTCTTCAAGACTCTTCTCTGTTTTGGGAATCTATACAAGGCAGGCTTGATCAACGAGGCCAAGCACGCCCGAAGAGAGAAGGGGGAACATGAGGAAGAGGAGAAAAAAAAAGAGTAAGTGATGTCGTTCGGCATGTTAACTAGTTTCCTTATGATGCCGTTCCTTTGCTGACTTTGTTTTTGCAGTGGCAGGAGGTATGGCTATGTCCGATGCGACGAAGGGAAGGGTGGAGTCTCGGGCTCCTTAGCGGAAGAAGAAGGATGGTCGTCTGAGGCCGAAGACGAATCCTTCACGTTCGGTCGAGGGGACTTCAGCTAAAGAGGTGACTGTGGTCAGGAGTCGCTGGGAGAAGCGGGCGGCGAAGGGTTGACTTTAGCTTTGTCCTCTGTCCACATGTCACGACGTGAGTGGAGGGTTGAATATGGTACAAACAATATGATTTATGGATTTACCAATTTCGTTTAAGCATACATATTAACCATCTTGAAATGGGTAATCAATGATATGAGTTTCCGAAAGCTTGAGCTTATTTCAGCGTCATATTTTCACATTTGAAAAGGCAATGCTTATTTAATGTTTTGTTGAATGCAATCCCAGAGCAGAAAAGCAGCCCAAAATCGCATTGCGGCAAGAAATGTTGCCAAGTGTTTTTAACACTCCCATTTAAGTAAAATGTTGGAAAGTGATTTTTACACATGCATTATTATTCTATTATTTTCAAGTACAATCAACGGTCAAAAACAATGAAAAGAAAATGGGGGTGTAAAAAGTAAAAGGAAAGTACTAGAAAGAAATAGCCAGCCACCAAGTAAACTTTGACCTATGTCTATAAATAGTATTTTAGTCCAGTAAAACAGTAAAAACTACACGCTTTGTCGTCCCCAATTTCTTGGCGCCGCTTTTCCTAACCCTAGCCGCCATGGCAACCCAATCGGTGAGATTGTCCACCGTGCTTCTCAAATTACTGAGCCTAATGATCTCTCATTTCTCACTCCACTTCTTCTTTTTGCTCGTTCCCCACGCTTTCAAGCTCTCCACAGTTTTCTACCCAGCTTTGCTTAAAGCTGTCGCCAAACTAGTCAGCCAGATACTGTAGCCGGTGGCTTCCAAGAGCCGTTCGGCATGTTGACCAGTTTCCTTCTGATGGTTGAATGCAATGCTTATTTAATGCTTGGTTGAATGCAATCCCAGGGCAGAGAAGCAGCCCAAAATCCCATCGTGGTAAGAAATGTTGCCAAGTGTTTTTTACACTCCCATTTAAGTAAAATGTTGGGAAGTGATTTTTACACATGCGTTATTATTCCATTATTTTCAAGGAGAATCAACGGTCAAAAATGCCAACAAGGAGAATCAACGGTCAAAAACAAGGGAAAGAAAATGGGGGTGTAAAAAGTAAAAGGAAAGCCCTAGAAAGAAATAGTCAGCCACCAAGTAAACTTTGACCTATGTCTAATAGTATTTTAGTCCAGTAAAACAGTGAAAACCACATGCTTTGTCGTCCCCAATTTCTTGGCGCCGCTTTTCCAAACCCTTGCCGCCATGGCAACCCAATCGGTGAGCTTGTCCACTGTGCCTCTCAAATCACTGAGCCTAATGATCTCTCATTGCTCACTCTACTTCTTCTTGTTGCTCATTCCCCACGCTTTCAAGCTCTCCACAGTTTTCTACCCAGCTTTGCTTTAAGCCGTCGCCAAACCAGTCCGCCAGATACTATTTCTCACAACTCCTCCTCCTCCTCATACTTCTTGGCCTCAAAAAACCTAATCCGCCATTTTTGGTTTGGTCGTCTTCCTGGCTTTAGAAATCATCCCCTATCTATGGGTAGTGGGATCCGCCACCAACAGCACGCTTCGCGGGCTCCATGGCCGACCCGCCGCTGCGAACTCTGGCATGTCGTGGGTTCGTCCTCTGTTGATCACATGCATGCTTTCCCTCATGGAGATTGCATTGTCCTCCGCACTGTTTCGGCTGTTGTTGGATTTGATGGTCCCTATTTCACTGCGTTCCTGTGTTTGTTTTTTTTGATGGTCTTACAGAACCGTGACTTGATGTGGAGTCTAGCTCCGCCCGTGGTGGCGGAGTGGAAATTGGGTCAGGATGCCCTGGAGCGGAGCAGCCGGTTGGTAAGACAAAGGGGGCTGAAAAGAGTTGTGTGGTGTTTAATGGGGTTTTAGGTTTTTGCCACTTAGGGGTAGGGGATTTTGTGGATGAAGTCAGAAGGGGCAGCTAGTTTACTGCGGAGTTGGGCATTGGGCCTCCTTGCCTCATTCTTGCTTCTATGGTACATGGTGGCAGTCACTTTGTTGTATTGCATAGCTTGTGAGGGTGAAGAAGAGGCTGATGGCGATGTAAAGTTGCCAATTGAAGATGATGATTAGGGTTAGGGTTTAGACTTTAGGGCTGTAGACCAAAGTTCCTAACTTTCTATGGTTAGACCAAAAAGGGTAAATAAAAAAAAAACTTCATATGATTAGGGTTAGGGTTTAGACTTTAGTAGTTATGTGATCAATGTAATGGGTAAATAAATAAAAATACTTCATATGACCAGGGGTGATTGTTGAAAGGCAAATCCCTACGACCTTTTAGACAGTCGGTAGGTTCATGGATTGTCGTTCGGTAGTGTGGGTTATTTTTATTTTTATTTTTTTAACTGCCGAAGCTAACCTGTGTAGAATCTTTTTCGTCAGTTTCAGTGTCTTTGAAACTCCCTACCGCATCGAAGAGGGACGTTGAGGTGATCGAGAGGGTTTGAGGTAGAATTGCCAAAGAAGATCGGTTCTTCAAGACTCTTCTGCGTTTTGCGAATCTATACAAGGTAGGCTTGATCAGTGAGGCCTAGCCCGCCCGAAGAGAGAAGGAGGAAATAGCCCTAGAAAGAAATAGCCAGCCACCAAGTAAACTTTGACCTATGTCTATAAATAGTATTTTATTCTAGTAAAACAGTAAAAACTACACACTTTGTCGTCCCCAATTTCTTGGCGCCGCTTTTCCAAACCCTAGCCGCCATGGCAACCCATTCGGTGAGCTTGTCCACTGTGCTTCTCAAATCATTGAGCCTAATGATCTCTCATTGCTCACTCCACTTCTTCTTGTTGCTCGCTCCCCGCGCTTTCAAGCTCTCCACAGTTTTCTACCCAGATTTGCTTAAAGCCGTCGCCAAACCAATCCGCCAGATACTATTTCTCACAACTCCTCCTCTACTTCTCAGCCTCTAAAAACCCAATCCTCCATTTTTGGTTTGGTCGTCTTCTTGGCTTTAGACATCATCCCCTATCTCTGGGTAGTGGGATCGGCCACCAACAGCGCACTTCGCGGGCTCCATGGCCGACCCGTCGCTGTGAACTCCGGCATGTCGTGGGTTCTTCCTCTGTTGATCACACGCGTGCTTTCCCTCATGTTGATTGCGTCGTCCTCCGCACTGTTCCGGCTGTTGTTTGATTTGATGGTCACTATTTCACTGTGTTCTTGTGTTTGTTTTTTCTGATGGTCTTACAAAACCGTGACTTGATGTGGAGCCTAGCTCCGGCCGTGGTGGTGGCGGAGTGGAAATTGGGTCAGGATGCCCTTGAGCGGAGCAGTCGGTTGGTAAGACAAAGAGGGCCAAAAAGAGTTGTGTGGTGTTTAATGGGGTTTTATGTTTTTGCCACTTGAGCGTTGGGGATTTTGTGGATGAAGTCGAAGGGGGCAGCTAGTTTACTGCGGATGGGCATTGGGCCTCCTTGCTTCATTCTTGCTTCTGTGGTACACGGTGGCAGTCACTGTGTTGTATTGCATAGCTCTTGAGGGTGAAGAAGAGGCTTATGGCGATGTGAAGTTGCCAATTGAAGATGATGATTTGGGTTAGGGTTTAGACTTTAGGGTTGTAGACCAAAGTTCCTAACTTTCTATGGTTAGACCAAAAAGGGTAAATTAAAAAAAAAACTTCATATGATTAGGGTTAGGGTTTAGACTTTAGTAGTTATGTGATCAATGTAATGGCTTTTGACAAAAGAAAAAGGATGAATGTAATGGGTTGTATCTGAAAAAATTAAATGGCTCCATTTAAATGGACTTAAGTTTCTCTCTATTTCTCTTTGGGCTTTCTGTTCTTTCAATGAATCCAGGCTCATTTTGCTGTAGTATCTTTCAACAAACCCAAAATCAGCAGCTCCCTTATTACTCTTAAGGCTTGTTTGGTCTGATTCTGGGTAGGTCAAAAAGCACTTTTATAGAGAATTACTTTTCTAAATAATCATTTTAAGCGGTTTTAAGTGATTTTATGGAGAAGCACATGAGAGGTGCTTTTGTTCAGAATCACTTAAAGTGATTATATGAAAAATTATATTGGAAGTGGTTCTCCCTAGAAGTGATTTTGGCCTATCTAGAATCACTCCCAAACGAGCCCTTATCCATTCTGAATTGAAGCACAAGCAGCAAAGTGATGATTATGGTTTAACAACAATGTGCATTTTTGTGAGGTCTGTTTAGAACCTCACTAACTGCAATGAGAGATCTAATAGAAGCCATCTATCATTAAAACAATCGACTGCACAAGGAAAAAAGTTAAGAGTATGCCACAGTAAACTTGCAATTCAGACGTCCCCTGAAATCCAATCCAACAGAGGCTCCAATGGAGCTAAAGACGAAATACAGAAGTATGTGCATCTCAATTAAAACCAAAAATTTTAACATTCCTATACGGCGCAGCGCATGTCATATGACTGTTATCTTTCATTTGTAGGGCCGTAGTAGGCCTTGAGATCTTTAGTTTTAGGGCTTAATTTCCTCTGCAGTATTGGGCTTTGGCTTAGTTTTTCATGCCAATAGATTAATAATTTTTATTTATTTTTATATATTAGTAATGAAAAAGAGAAAATTCAAACTCGGCTATACCCTGTAAATAGCAAACTAAGTCCTGACGAAGTTTCGTCGGCACAGGTTTATGCCAACAAATATTTGTCGGATTAGACATCTCCCGACGAAAGTTACCTATGCCGACAAAATTTCGTCGGGAGAGGTCTAATACGGCAAATTTCACCGGGATAGATATGTGCCGACGAAATTTCGTAAAGAGGGGTGTTTTTGTTTTTGTTTTTTAATTTTAAAAATATAAAATTTGTTTTTTTACTTTTTTTTTTCTTTAATTTAATATGTGTGATTAAGTAATATGTTAGCTTTTTTGAATTACCTTAATTAATAATTATGTATTAATTATTATTTCTTTAGTGAATAGTTAAATATGTTACTGATTTAATTCTGCTGTGCAAAAATGAAAAAATAAATTACTTATTTTCATTTGGTTGTCATAATTAAATTTTCCCAGAGCCCAAGAGCGGCTATGGTCTTTTATATATATAGAAATATATATATGTATGTACGTATGTATGTATATTTCAATTATATATTCGTGTTCTATACACATATACTATTTTTTTAAAAGCAAACGTACAATAGTCATATTGTAACTAGTTTGGATATGTTGAAACTAGCAAATTAATATCTATAAAGTACAAACTAATGCAACTTGGAGGGTCCTTTTTATTATTATTATTTTTTATTAAATAGTATAGATAGACCTTTTAAATATAATGTATTTGAATAGTCAAGCCGTGCGGCTATACTCTTTTGACACGTGTTGTCCAATCGCTGGAGGGTCCTCTTTCTTTTAAAAAAAAATAGTACTGCCTCTCTATGGTTTAAATTTTTTTTTAAAAGTAGAATTGTCTTGACACATGGCACCTAATCGTTGGGGGTCCTCTTTTTTTTATATAAAAAATAGTATAACCGCACGGCTGTACTCAATTTTTTAATTTTTTTTAAAACGGTATAGCCGCACGGCTATACTATTTTAAACACCCTTTAAGTAGCATAATATGTATTTCTCTTTTTTAATTACTTTGATTAGTAGTTACGTTATTATTTACTTAGTGAATATTAAAGGAAAAAAAGAAAAAGAAAAAGAAAAATTGAATTAGTATTTATTAAGTAATATAATTCATGAAGTTAATTAAAATATTTAATACTAATTATTCACTAAATAAATAGTAATTAAAATATAATTACTAATTTAACTAATTAAATCAGGCAAATATATTTTTTAATTACTAAAAATAAAATTAATGAACCTAAACATCCTAAGTTGATATATATATATATATATATATATATATATATATATATATATATATATATATATATATATATATATATATTAAAGATCTCTCCCGACGAAGTTTCGTCGGCACAAGTCTATTAGACCTCTCCCGATGAAATGTTGTCGGCATAGGTGGTTTTCGTCGGGAGAGGTGTTTACTTTTTTTAATTTTAAAAATATAAAATTAGTTTCTTTACTTTTGTTTTTTGGCCAACTTCTTTAATTTAATATATGTAATTAAGTAATACACGCGGCGTCCAATCGCTGGAGGGTCCTCTTTTTTAAATTAAAAAAAAATCGTACAGCCGCACGGCTATACTCTGTGGTTTAAATTTTTTTTAAAAAGTAGACTTGTCTTGACATGTGGCGCCTAATCGCTGGGGGTCTTCTTTTTTTCTATATAAAAATAGTAAGTTTTTTTATTTTTATTTTTTAAAATAGCCGGGCGGCTAGACTCTTTTTGACACGTGGCCTCCAATTGCTGGAAGGTCCTCTTTTTTTATTAAAAAAGAGTACAGCCGCTCGGCTATAATCTGTGTTTTAAATTTTTAAAAAAAGTAGAATTGTCTTGACACATGGCGCCTAATCGCTGGGGGTCCTCTTTTTTTCTAGGGTATACTAGTGATTTGCCCCCTAAACTTGTACCTAATTTTCAATTAGCCCCCTATCCTTTTTTTTATAGAAAATTAAGGAACCGAACTAATTTTTTTGGCCAATGTGCCCCCCGACGTCAAAATCTGGCACTTTCCATCCATTCTGCCGTGAAGTTGGAGGTTAATTTGGTCATTTCGTGTCTCCACTCTGCCTACATCTTCACGACAGAATGGATGGAAAGTGCCAAATTCAGACCTCGAGGGGCACATTGGCAAAAAAAAAATAGATCGGGTCCTTAATTTTCTAAAAAAAAAGGATAGGGGGGGCTAATTGAAAGCAAGGTACAAGTTCAGGGGGTAAATCACCAGTATACCCTTTTTCCTATATAAAAAGTAGAATTGTCTTGACACATGGCGCCCAAGTCTTTGATTAATTTAATTATTATAAATGGAAGCCAAATCCAAAGCCAAGCCCGTTAGCTCAACTCTTCAATGTTAACCACACTTACTAAACCATCATTGTGCTTTGTTTATAAACACTTGTATATGAGTGTGGATTTTCGATGTGGAATTTCTAATTTTTTTCACACTTCTTCATAGTGTTCCCAACCCTATCCCCGAATTTCTTTTCTACCTGATTTTCGGAAAAATGCCTTTCCTTTTCCACCATTGCCTTTTCAATAGCTTTAATTCTTCTTTGTAAATCTTGCAAGTCCGAAACACCATCTGATACCGTAGCCACTTTATCTCCATCTAAATAAGAGCTTTCAGCATGCAGAAAGTCATCTTGGATACAACTGATATCCAAAATCACATGCACCATTGAACTATTGAAATCAAACGCAACATGCAATGAGCTGAACAATTCATGTCCAGCCCAATGTAGATAGAAACCGGCTTACTTTCCGTAAAATTTCCCACAATTGATGTACCACTTTTTTTAAAACATATAGTGTCTACAACAACTGTCAAACAAGAAAATGAGAACGTGAAAACAGACAGATATTCAATGGACAAGCAATTTATTAACCAAAAATTATTACTTTTTATTCACTATGAGTGTAGTGGGATGACTAATGACTATAGAAAAATACACATTGGAGGAATAAAAAATGGATCCTAAAACTGCACTGGTAAAAATGACCCAGACGATTATAATAAGGATTTGATTTCCTATAGTAATATAAAATGAAAAATTCTGCATGATTGCAATCATAGCCAAAAGGGTGCACATTGCCTGCAAAGTTTAAGATTAGAATTCATTAGTTCTAGAATAGAAGCACAAATCAGATAAATCAATTCTCTAGACATAGGAATCACTCAGCTAAACTAGCAAAAGCCATTACTTAGACTAGCAGCTGAACTGAAAAATAGAGTCAATAGAAGAAACTCACCACCACAATAATGAAAGGAACTAAAAGAGAAACTGCTTCCCAACTTGGAAGAAATATCAACAGAGAACTGCTTCCTCTCATTCTAACAGTTAGGAAAGCCAATGATGAAAATTAAAGGGATTAATAATATTGCCAAAAGGAATACCCTACGAGTTCTAAAGTAAATGTAGATAATTGATTATTGATGGAATATTGGCAAACTCTCATCCATATTTTAAAGAGAATTCCATAGATATGGCTGAGTGGAGAAAATAAGAGCCTCGTATCCAATCCCAGTTAGGAGAGACTGAGGTTCACTTGAGGCAATTAATCCTGCCTCGAAGACAAGCAAGCAACCCATTTCCCTTACCAGCTAAAGTGAAAAATCTTCTTTCCAACAAAAGGAGCAAAGAACACATAGAAGGCAACTCTACTCATGTGGGTAGAGGTTCGAAACCCCAGACACCCAATGAATATTTGTGTAAACCCCACTTCCCCAATTGCTTGTACTCAAAAATTTATTCACCATTTATAAGAAAGTGTGTATTGAAATTTGGAAACAAAATTTCCAATTCTTATCATATGATCATAATAACTATTCAGTAATGGGTAAAAAATTTCTTGCCACAACTTTCTTTTGATTTAGGCAGTACAACCAACCTTACAAAGTACACAAATGGTAAATATTAATTTTTTTAAATTATTGACACACAAAAAACCAAAACCAATACAAAGATACATACAAAAAGTTTTTTTATTTATAAAAAAGACGGAATAGGATCAAGACAATCAACATAAGTATTAATTTAGGGGGCCAAGTTTGCTTTAACTTGTTCTGATTTGCTGCTAGTTTGGATGGAGGTAGGGCACCCAACCATGGCTGATGCAATCAACTCAGATGAAACAGAAACAAGTATTAATTTGCCTTAAAGATCCTAGGTTTAGTTTTTCGAAAATTCACAAAATTGTCGTCATTCAAGGAAGGTTTTCAAAACACAACACTTACTTAAGGAACAAATACGTAAAATAGAATTAGTCAAATGTGAATAAAGTAAATGAAAACAAATAAAAGCACGTACGTTGACATGCGTGCACGTGTGAGAAGTTGAATTTTGAGTAAATAATTTGGTTAGTATTATAAGGGTTGATCATTTCAGGTGCAGGAGGTTTCGGTTATATCATATATGTGTGGCTTTCCCGTCTTTCTCTCTCTCATCTTTTGAGTCAACCAAATCATTAACAATTAATTAGCCCTTTGAATATTGAATGTGGATCTCTCTCAAATCATTAACAATTAATCAAGCAATGCGTAGCAACTACTACCAGAGGAGCCGAAGAAGACAACCAGATCATCATAGATGCCCAAGTCGAACGAATAATCCAAGGAGACGCCAAGATTTTGATCCTTCGCGCGAATGGAAGGTATTCACCTACTTTTACCTGCCGTGGATGATACTACTCGGAACCTTGATCATCTTGAGGCCACCGGAAGGGTTTAACCCCGAGTTCCGAGTCCACTCAGCGGCCCTACAGTACCCACACATTAATGCCACTCGCCCCTCCTCCTCCGAATTAACCGCAACCTGGGATCTGACGCTACTCGCCACAAATCCCAACGACAAGTGGGACATCGACTGCGACAGCCTCCAGGCCTTGCTCTTCTACAGACCCGGCGGCTACCAACATATTACGGAGCAGCCGCAGAGGCACGAGGAGAAGGAGAAGGAACTCGTGGTGCTCGCAGCGACGTCCTTGGTCCCCTTCGCTTTATCCACGAGGGACCAAATAGGTATCAGTTTCAAACTCCCCATGCTCAGCGCGTACTTGGCCAATGACGTGGTCAAAGAAATCTCGGATGGCAACACCACAACTTTGTCGCTCAGGTTCGGGCTTAAGCTTTTGGTTTGGTCCAGGTATAGGGCTCAGTTGATGAGCGACCAGAAAACTCCCTTGCCCAAATTTGCGAGCTACTTTTGCGACCGGATCCAAGCTCGAGTTTCCTCTGATAATAATCATATTAATGACAATGGGAATTTGAAAATAATAACGACGGCTCATCAGTCAACGGCATGCGAGAGGATATGACCAGTGTGATGTTTGATTAGGATCAATTTGCAATAAAGTTTGAGAGTTTTCAGTTTTAGTATTTGTGTAATTTTTTAAGTTTAATGTTTCTATGATGGTCTCATCTCATCAAGGTTATTGGATCCAATAAAAAAGTTTACTGTTTACTACGCGTTACTTTAGTTTGCTATATATTTTAATTTCAGCCCATGTGGGATTTGATTGCACGCTCATTTGGATTTTAAGAAACTTGTCTTTGGTTCCTCCAAAGGAAAAATGATTCAACAACCTCACGTGGTTACACTCAATTCAAGAGTTAGCACCCTCATTTGGATTTAAAGCTAAATTATGAGTTACTATTTATAAAATAATAATTTACTTATGAAGTCTCTATATTTACAATCTGTGCATTTCAACGGATTTAGAATATCCAAAGTAATCTAATCGTCTTTATTACTTCACATCACCGTAAAGTTTTGTCAATTCCTTCTTCGCTCTTGTTCGGTTCTCTTCTCAAAACACATCTTCAATAACCTCCCGTGGTTACACTCAATTAAAAAGTTAGCACCCTAATTTGAAATTAAAAGTATCGTGCTACATTATGAGTTATTATTTATAAAATAATAATTTACTTATCAAGTATCTACATTTACAATCTATGCATTTCGACGGATCTAAAACGTCCAAGTAATCAAATCGTCTTTACTACTCCACATTAGCGTAAAATTTTGTTTCCCCATAATCAGTGTTTAGACCGCGTCAATTGTTTTACTAGACCGTCAATTCCTTCTTCGCTTTTGTTCGGCTCTCTTCACAAAATACATACTCAACAACCATCGAGATGATTTTTTATAGAAGAAGAACAAGATTAATGGATAGTGGTGGTATTGACCGGAGTAGAGTCGATCAATTTGCAATAAAGTTCAGTTTTAGTATTTGTGTAATTTTCTAAGTTTAATGTTTCTATGATGGTCTCATCTCATAAAAAAGTTTACTGTTTACTACAGTTTACTTTAGTTTGCTATTTTATAAACAACTCGAACTTTCAATAAGCTTTAATATAAAACGAATAAATATTAAAAATGCAACCGCAAAACACATATTATCAAAATGAAAATATGTTCAACAATAAAATTACAAGTATACTTATTTTAATGTGTATTTTTATTGATGTCCTGCAACTAAGTTCATAAAAATTTGGACTTTTTTTGGATGGATACTGATGTGGAGCTAATGCTAAACTTTGTTCTTTTTTTCATTGTCCAAATTCATAATTTCCTTTTGGGGTTTTCTCAATAATCTATATATATATAAAGCAAAAGGCAGAGAATGGTAAAACATTTAAGATACCAGAAAATGCCATTGGTTAATGCAAACATTAAGAATTGAAATTATTAATTAAATGAGGATAATATGGTAAATTCACACTTTTTCGTATTAAAAAAAATTAAAATTAAAAAAAAAATCAGATAATGGATCCTATTTTTATAGAACACAACTACCCATTATCTTTTTTAATCCTAAAACAAATTTAAATTTAAAAAAAAAATCATCTCGTAGGCGCGGAAGCGCTTGCGAAGAGACTAATTAATATTAAGGAGAAACTTAAATGGGATAAATGTTGCACTTAACCATTAAAATCTGAAGATTGGGAGTCGGTATGGCCTAGTATAATCATAGCCTGGTACTTTGAATAAACTAACCAATTGAAACGGGAATAAACAGAGCAATTGAATTAAATTTTGGGAAGCGGTGATGCAATGTCCTAATTTGATTAACTGATCTTCAATCTAAAAACCAATTTCACAGTCAACCTATCATATTTTCACCCAAAACCTCCCTGGGCTGCAGCCCACTATAGCCCATAGTGTAGTTCTGGCCCTGGCTGAAGGAAAGAGTAGATTGATATAAGTCTACCAAAAGCCGAAGAACAGTGAAGATCCGACGGAATTGGGTGGGGGAAAACCCCCTGAATCTAAAACTCTCTCTCTCTCTCTCTCTCTCTCTCTCTCTCTCTCTCTGGCTAGGGTTTTTGAATATGTTCAAGTTTGTACGTTCATCATTTATTTTTGAACCGATTCAGATTTAAAGTTGAGATATCATGGACAAATTGGAGATGAATGAATATGAATTTGCTTCTATCGATTTTATTAAACTTGGGTGTGCAGAAAAGAAAATTAAACTAACAGTAGTGTCTTTATGGTAGAAAAGGAAAAAAAAACTAATAATGTTGACGTGGAGAGATTTGGACCGCTAGATTATTTGAAGGATCAATGACATCACAAGGTCAAACTGCCAAAAATGATAGCATAAGGGAGAAATATTATTCCACTTGGACTTTAACATTTCGGTTAGAGTGAATTTCAACTATTTTTCTACATGCTAAAAATACCACATTGGATTTGACATTGGATTGTACAATTCTATTTTAATGAGTATTTAATTGGAAAAAAAAAAAACCAAGCAAAACAATTATAAATTTGGCCTTGCGCCTTCTTTTATTAATCCATTTATGAAAAGATGTATGTTTCCTACTACTAGTAGTATTTGGAAACTTATGCCCAAAAAAAAAGAAAGTTGTATTTGGAAACCTTTTCAGAACGGGACTCGGATACAACACACCCTAACCCTATATAAATGCAAGGCCGTGCGTAGTACCTTTCACACACAAAATTTGAGTTTTCTTTTCATTCTAAATTTGTTCATCTTTTGTCTGCTCTGCTTGTTCTAATCATGGCTTTGAGAAACATTGCTACTCTTGCTTTCTTTGTGATGATGGCGTTCAGTGGTGCTTATTCTAGTTCTGTTTATAGAGTTGGAGATTCTGATGGGTGGACTTCGAGAGGCCTTGTTGATTACAACAAGTGGGCTTCAACGAAAGATTTTCACGTCGGCGACACTCTCATTTTTGCTTACGACAATCAATTCCACAATGTGATGCAAGTTTCTGATCAAGACTTTCAATCTTGCAATGCTACATCTGCCATCTCATCTTATACCTCTGGTTCTGACACAATTACCCTTAAAAGGCCCGGCCAATATTACTTTCTTTGTGGTGCTCCTGGCCATTGCCAAGCCGGACAAAAGGTTGACATCAAGGTTACTCTGCCTGTTCCAGAAAATTTGATCCCAAGTCCAAGCCCGTCGTCACCTTATGGATCCTCATCACCTTCAGCCTCTAATTAATCCTGAAGAGATGTCACCAAGCTCAACTCTAAGCAGTGCTTCAACTCTTAATTCTTCGAAGCTTGGATTTGCTGTTATTGCTTTTGTGTTAAGTCTTTTGGGTTTTGTATTTTAGTAAGGTCTTATAATTTTCTTTTTGGGGTCAATTAACTTGCGTATAATTTTTGTTGTGCATGACCTTTTATTTAGTTAGTTTAAATGAATTCTTTTTGTAGACCAAATAAAATTTATAGTTTATTGCTGAATTTATATTCAGAGTAATTAGAATTATACACTATGTGAAAATTGACTTTTAGCAATGGATATTATCTAAAGATACCTAAGAACCGAAGTATTGGGAACTGATGCGTATGATATAGTCACACGCTTCGGATATTATCCGTTGTTAAAGATTATTTACAGCATCATTGTTTACATAATCTCCGATGCGTAAGTTGTTACCATGTGCCAAAAGAGGTTGACCTTCGATGCCTAAACGTTTAACAACATCAGAGGATATATTAGCACTAATGCTAAATACTCATTATAGCATCAAGGGTTTTAATTATACTGATGCGTGTTATGACTTACCACATCAGAAAAAATGCTACTGTTGTGGAAAATTATGGTCTACGCCTTATTTTTTTGTGTTTATGGTGAAGCGAAAAGCCTACAAATGGTTTTGCTTTCTACAAATATTATTGACCCTTCTGATTATAGGCTTTAGTTCTCAAGGAGTGCTGATGTTGATTTTAGAAATTACACTTTACTTTATTACTCTTAGAATATCAATCCAAATCATGAAGTATTGCCCGTTTGCACATAAAAAAAATAGAGCAATACAATTGGAATTCAATCATTTACAAAAAATACATATTCACTATTGTTTGTGCAAATAATCTCACGAGAGAATATTCGCTTCTAGATCCTTCAACCTTCGATCTTCTTTCTCTCTCCTTCTCGATTCCTGTTAAAAAAATTGGAGTAAATAGACCACACCCGGGGGTGTTGGCCAAAGGCTCTCCGATGCTTAAGTTAGTTCGAGTGTTTGTAGGAAAACAATAGCTAAGCAAAAGGTACGGAGTTGTATGTATGGTGTGAACCGGGCGGCCGGAGGCGTGTGGAGAAAATATGGAGAGTGGAGAGGGAGAGAAAGCTTCAGGTATTTTTCTCGGGTATCAGGAGTAGGTTTAGATGTACCTAGAATGATGAATGAAGTCATCTATTTATAGGAGCCTCGGGGCTAGGGTTTCGTAGAGATTGAGTCGGACTGGATTACATCCTTTTATTATGATAATATCTGAATTAATGGTATTATCTCATTAATTATGAGATAATACCCTATAATTAAGATATTATCCCCTTATTAGGATAATATCCCAATTAATGATATTATCTTATTAAATAAAGATAATATCTTATAATTAAGATATTATCCCTATTAATTAATTAACCAAATAAATAGGTTTAATTAAATAATTTAAGGGATAATCTTCTTTTCTACACGGTGTGCTGTGATTGGAGACGAAAATATTTGCTCCCACAACTATAATATTCTCAAAAAACAAAAATGGAGAAATAGCAATGCATTTGTATTTCATTATAAACAGAAAAGACAAAAATAGTCTCCTTTTTACAGTAAAAAAATAAATATGAAACACTAGATAGTACATACCACCAACAACATTAAGCCTACTAAACCTTGTACTAACAAGCAGAGCCGAAACAATTCCCACCACCAATATTTTGACTGTATTATTACCTGCAAACAACAAAGGCCCCAATTTATAGTTTAAAATATGTGAAATAAGAACAATGACACTTACTGCATGCAGCCTACGCAAAATTGAGTTAAAAAAACCTCAAGTAAAAGGAGAAAGAGAGAAATCAAAACAGAAACCAATTCATCTTTGTTGATAATGCCCCAACCCTTAAAGATCCTAGGTTTAGTTTTTCGAAAATTCACATAATTATTGTCGTCATTCAAGGAAAGTTTTCAAAACACAACACTTAAAAGGAACAAATACGTAAAATAGAGTTTATTCAAATGTAAATAATATTTTAGAAAATCTCCATTTTGCGCGTGCGATAAGTTGAATTTTGAGTAAACAATTTGGTTAGTATTATAAGGGTTGATCATTTCAGGTGCAGGAGGTTTCGGTTATATCATAAATGTGCGGGTTTGCCGTCTTACTCTCTCTCATCTTTTGAGTCAACCAAATCATTAACATTTAATTAGCCCTTTGAATATTGAATGTGGATCTCTCTCAAATCATTAACAATTCATCAAGCAATGCGTAGCAACTACCACCAGAGGAGCCGAAGAAGACAACCAGATGACCAGAGACGCCCAAGTCGAACGAATAATCCCAGGAGACGCCAAGATCTTGATCCTTGGCACTTATGGAAGGTAGACATGTACTTTAACCTGCCGTGGATAATACTACTCGGAAGCTTCATCATCTTGACATGGGAACCGAAAAGGTTTAACCCCGAGTTCCGAGTCCACTCAGCGGCCCTACAGTACCCACACATTAATGCGACTCGCTCCTCCTCCTCCGAATTAACCGGAACCTGGGATCTGATGCTACTCGCCACAAATCCCAACTACAAGTGGGACATCGACTGCGACAGCCTCCAGGCCTTGCTCTTCTACAGACCCGGCGGCTACCAACATAGTACGGAGCAGCCGCTGCGGCACAAGGAGAAGGAGAAGGAGCCCGTGGTGCTCGCAGCGACGTCCTTGGTCCCCTTCGCTTTATCCACGAGGGACCAAATAGGTATTAGTTTCAAACTCCCCATGCTCAGTGCGTACGTGGCCAATGACGTGGTCAAAGAAATCTCGGATGGCAACACCACAACTTTGTCACTCAGGTTCGGGCTTAAGCTTTCGGTTTGGTCCAGGTATAGGGCTCAGTTGATGAGCGACCAGAAAACTCCCTTGCCCAGATTTGTGAGCTACTTTTGCGACCGGTTCCAAGTTCGAGTTTCCTCTGATAATAATCATATTAATGACAATGAGAATTTGAAAATAATAACGACGGCTCATCAGTCAACGGTATGCGAGAGGATGTGACCAGTGTGATGTTTGATTAGGATCAATTTGCAATAAGGTTTTCAGTTTTAGTATTTGTGTAATTTTCTAAGTTTAATGTTTCAATGATGGTTTCATCTCATCAAGGTTATTGAATCCAATAAAAAAGTTTACTGTTTACTACGCGTTACTCTTTTTTTTTTTTTTTGCCAAACGATAGGAAGATTTTATTAGAGGCGAATTGAAAGTTTTACATCTTTTGCCAGAGTATTGAAAAGCCACTCTGGCCATAAATAGTCCCACAAATGGGTACCCCCTATTCGACTCACAAAGGCTGCAACCAGGTGAGCAGCTTGATTACACAGTCTAGAGATAGAGGAAAACATCACCGACTGAAACTGTTGAGCCAGATTTTTTATATAAAAAATAATTCCTTCAATCCTAGCATCGACAAGGGTTACTCCTTGAAGCATCCGAATGAGCAGCTGCGAATTAGACTCCACAATAACTTTGTTTAAATTCGCAATTTGGGCATGAGTTAGCGCATCACGAATAGCTTCTGCTTCCACCATAAGAGCTGAATGACTAGGCAAGTTCCCAGTTCCTCCCGCCAAAAGCATCCAACCCTCACTGTCCCGAAACACCCAACCCACACCTCCAGTCAAAGTTTGATGAGCCCAAGCCCCCTCACAATTAAGTTTCACAACCCCATCAGGAGGTTTTCTCCATGATGGAGGAGGAAAAGCTTTGGCTAACAAAACAGTTTGCTCCAAGTCTCCATGCACTTTTACTAATTGACTTTCCGTGAATTCAGAAACTTGGGTTTGCATTAAAATCATAGCCTCATACGGGTTTAAGATTTTACCTTCAAACACGGCGTTATTTCTGCATTTCCATATCCTCCACAGTCCAAAGGCAAACATCTGCATGACCTCCTCAGAGTGGGCCGTATCTTTATACCTTTGTACTAAGCTGGTCCAGCATGTGAAAAAGTCATTGACCGGAAGACAATTAATGTCGAATTGAATGGTACTGATGAACCAAAAAATTCTAGCATAGTCACATTTAAAGAGCAAATGAACAAGAGTTTCAACTTCCTTCCCGCACAGCCCACACTCATCATCCACATGAACCAGTCTTCTTTTTAGATTGTGCCGCACTGCAATTGCATTCCGACATGCACGCCATATGAATAAGCGGATTTTTGGTGGCACATTCAGCTTCCAAATCGAATGCCAAACCTTTGCTTGTTCAGTTGTATTGCTAGATTCTCCGTCTCCTTTTCGACCCAGTTCACTATTCCTCATTAAATAAGAAGCAACCTCATAAGCTGACTTGACAGTGAAAATGCCCTGTGGATTATGATGCCAAATTAATTTATCTGGGCATCCACCACTACTACAAAAAGTGAAAAAGACGACGGCAGAACATAAAACCGTCGTTGTATTTAAAAAGACGACGGTAACAAAAAAACCATCGTGGATAAGTGCCTTAAACAACTAAAAAATGGAGGTATTGTTGAATATTTTTTTAAAACGACGCACACAAATAAAAAAGCGTCGTCTTTTTAAAAAGGTTTTCTTTAGAGTTAAAATCTGACCAAAAAACAACGACAGCATGTATGAATCCACCGACGTAGAAAATAAAGATGACAGTTCACCAAAAAACCTGCCGTGTTAACTCCTAACTAAACAGACCAACTGTTCTTAGTCCGCGTCATATAATATAATGGAATCCACGTCGGTATACTACGACGGTGCCTTCTCTGTAAACCGCCGTCTTAATTTTTATTTCCATTTAAGATTTAATTATTTTTTAATTTTGGTGGCCTACGAAAATTAAAATGAGATCCCAAGAGGTATGATATCTTACCATTGAGATCTTTGGATCCTGATTATAATCGAACCACCAAAGTGAGAAAGACAATATTTTAAATACACAAAATCCAAAAAGAAACCAGAACTGAATTGACCACTGCAAACTTTGAGAAAGACAATGTTTTGAAAGTTAATGATGTGTGCGTTTTGGTGTCTTTGAGATACACCAAAACGCATACATCATTAACATCCAAATTATTGTCTTTGAGATGTGAGAGAGAGTGATGATGTATGTGTGTATGTGAGAGAGGAAGACGAGCCTCCAGAGAGATCAGAAGAACTTGGAACCCTAAATGAAAATTGAAACTGAAAGAAAGAGTCAAATTTATACAATAAATCTTTTAAACTCACGGCGGTCCTTATACACATACCGCCGTCTAATTGTAAAAAACCACGTCGGTTATTCTTTAATGGAATCCACGTCGTATAATGTAATGGAATCCACGTCGGTATATTACAAAAAAACGACGTGTTAAATAATATACCATGACACGAGAGATTAATTTATCGACTTATTATTTTGGAGTGTACTACGATGGTACCTACAACACTACTGTCGTATTTATTTACCACGTCCTAAGTTCAAATTACCGTCGTATTTTTTCTATTTATACGTCTACCTTCTCTGTACACCGCCGTCTTATTTTTATAGCTTTTTAAAATTAATTAATTTTTCTTTTATTTTGGTAATATCTTTCTTAACACAAAATAAAATTTAATTCTCAATCCTCAACAACATTTTCATCTTAAAAGGCAAATCTCTTTGTGTTAAATATTGATCAATATTTACACAATATATGTACACAAATTAGGCAAATACATCGTGGTTTCTTTTCTGCCTTCACCCTCAGCCTGTTCAACTGTTTCTTCCTCTCATATGCAAGCTGGGCCCTCTCCTTCCTCTTGTTCTCAAGCTCCTGCACAGCCACATATCAATATCTAATAATTTCATACAATCAAAATCAACAAAGTGTGAAAAGCTCACTTTAGAGCATCAAGAATGACCATCCTCTTTGTCTTATCATAAGGAGCATTAGGAACACCCTCGTATGCCTTCAAACGGGCAAGTGCGGCTGCAAACCCATGCTTGGTCTTGTGAGGAATCATTCTGCAAAAACATTTGCTTTCAGAAAGACAATTTTTTAGAATTTGATGAGACAGAGCAAAGGGCAAGAAGAAGTTGGAACCCTAATTGAAAACTGAGAGTTAAAAAATGCGTGAAAAAATCATATTTAAACAAATTATCATAAATATCCACGTCGGTTCTATTATACATAGCGACGTCATATTTGAATAATCAACGTCAGTTTAGATAAACAAGCGCCGTCATAACTACATCGGAATTCCAAAAGTCGTTTGGCGCGTATTAAAAAGAGAACGACGTCGTTTTCAGAACCCCAAAGTAACCACGTCGGTTTATTAAAATACATAGTCGTTGAATTTCGAAGTACAACGTCAGTTTAGATAAACAAGCGCCGTCATAACCACATTGGAATTTCAAAAGTCGTTCGGCAGTTGTGATAAACACGCCAGTTCTGAATTATTTATCGTCGTTATAACTAAATAATACGGCGGTTTTTAATAAAAACGAATATATAAACTTTTCGTCACCTGACCTAATGTTCTACGGTTTTCTCTCACCGATAAAATATCGCAGTTTCCCTCTCATTTCCCAAAAGCAGCATCATCGTCTGAATCTTCGTCTTCATCTCCAAATCACCATCTTCGTCTGAATCTTCGTTGGAAGGAAACTTTCTTTGCACGCCAAAGGTTTTTTCTCACTCTCTTCCCTTTTTTTACATTTCATTTGAAAGCCGTCGTTGTCTGGAAACAAGATTCTGTCAAATTAAGGAAATCTTTCACTAGTTTTGATTAAATTCGTAAGTCCATACTCTCACGACGCCAAAAGACGACAGTTCTATCTTGTTTGCGACGATAGAATGGACACACCACGACGGCCGTTAAATTCGGCCGAATGCAAACTGCACGACGGTGGTTAAAAACCGTCATGGTGTGACAATTAATACGTCGGAAACAAGATAAAACCGTCGTCTTGTGGGAGAAGAACAATCGTTTTGTGTTTGATGTTGTAAATTTTAAACCACGTCGGTTCTTAGGATGAGTAACCGACGTAGTGTATACACATTTACTTCATGAACGATATAAAACTGTCGTCTTATTTCCATACATGGTCTGAGAGGCTGTTTAATAGGACGTCGCTGTTTTAGTGTTATCGTCGTGGTGTTCTATTTACGACGACGGTGTTGTTTTACAACCGTTGTCCTAATGAGATATCATGGTTGTATTTTTTAGGACGTTGTTTCTTTATTATTACATCGTTTCTTTTTAATAACCGACATTGTTTTCCTTGCAGATTAATTAAAAATGGTTTCGAAATCTCAAAACAAGGAAGCTCAAGCGTCAGAGGCCAAATCAGTTTCAAAGGCACAAGGGGATGAAGCCAAATCAGTTTCAAAGGCTCAAGTGGAAGAAGAAAAATCAATTCAAAGCAAACCCTCGACGAGGATGAGATTTTCGTCAACCTCCGAGAAAGACTCGAGCACAGCCACATTTGTTGAGGAGCCAAAATCCGGCCGCGGTATCAGCACAATGAGCCGTGTTGTGAAGAGGAAAATTCAGAAGGTTAAGCCTGTGGTTGAGTTCAATAAAAAGGGCAGACCACATGGCAAGGCTGCTATTGAGATGCAGTCTTACATTGGTGTTTTGGCACGCATCAAAGTCCCTCTTGTGGACAAGAAATGGACTCAATTGCCCAAGGACGTGAAGGAGCAGATTTGGGAAGCTGTTCAAATGTCCTATGTTATTGGGGATAGGTACAAGAACATGGTCTTGTCATCTGCCGCCAAAAAATGGAAGGATTTCAAGTATAACGTAACTAGGCAGTATATCCTTCCATTCGCACATGACAAGGAGAAGTTAAAAGAAACCCCTGCGCTTTATAAGTTCATAGAGAAATCGCAATGGGATGCCTTTGTAGCTTCAAGGTTAACCCCAGATTTTGAGGCTGTGCATACTGAGCAGAAACAGAGGAGGGAGAAATTGGAGTACAACTAGGGCTGGGCAATAAGACCGATAACCCGAGAAACCGGCCGAACCAAACCGATCGGGTTGGTTTGGTTCGGTTTTTTTAGATATTTTGGTTTATTTTTGGTTTTAATTTGGACCAAACCGGTCAATCCGGTTCGGTTTGCGGTTTGAAGTTTTCACAGTGACCGGTTTACCCGAACCGGACCGGTCATTGTTCAGCAGCCAATATTCCAAAAATAATTGCGCAGGGTGGGTTTCGAACCCCTTCCCCCTATGTTGCTGGGTATTCCGTCATCCACTAGAGCAAGCAAGTTTCTTTGTAAACATTGATATAATAAGTTTATTTAACCACTTTCTTGTAGAATAAATATTATTAAAAAATGTTAGGATCTGTCTTTTTTCGCACCACTTCTTCTCTCTCTCTTTGGACGACTTCTTCTTCTCTTTTTTCATTTCTCTTTCTTCTTTCTTCTTTCTTCTTCCTCCCTTTGTTTCTATTTTGTCACAGCTTTTTCATCTTATCTTCCTCCCTCTCTCTTATTAATCTCTTTCTTATTGTATGGTAATCCAACAAGAACAAAACTGTACCAGCCATTTTTACAAAGGGAATAAATAAGCTGGAGCCGTGGAGGTGGAGGGGCAAGCTGCGAAGTCGTCGAGCCCAGATCCCGCAGGCTCCATCTCAGTTCTCTCGCAACCTCCATCTCAGTTCTTTCGCAGCCACCGGTTAATCACCAAAACCGAGAAAACCAAACCGTTTGACCGGTTAACCGAGACACCGGTTAACCGGAGTTGGTGGTTCGGCGTACGGTGCCAGAAATCTCTCCACCGAAAGCTACGGTTCGGCGTACGGTTTTGGGTGAAATCCGAACCAAACCAAACCGTGCTCAGCCCTAAGTACAACCATAGGTTGTCTAGAAAAGGGTATGTTGGTTTGGAGGACCAATTGGTAGAAACCATGCCTGATATTGAAGAAATCGATCGAGCTATTCTATGGAAGAAGGCAAGAGAAGATAAAACAGGAAACATCCCTGATCCAAAGGTTGCAGAGAAGGCAAAAATAATCGTAAGTCTCACTAACTCTGTTTTAAATTTGAAGAACAGAGTGTTTTATTTTGGTATAGACGTCGTATGTTTAAATAAGCGACGTTATAAAATAAACACTACGACGGGTTTAATTTACCGTCGTTTAAAAATGAATAGGACGTCGGTTTTTGAATAAAATAGACGTCTAGATAGACTTAATACGACGTCTTAAATTCCTCTATGAACTGCATTTTTGTTTTAAGTTTACTCACGCACACACTCTCCCTCTCTCTGTCTATTTCACTGAAATTTGTGGTGCACAATTTCTGGAAAAGAATGCATATTTCAATCAAGTTTTTTCACTTCTTCATTAAAATTTACGACGGTTTTATCTTATCTAGACGTTAGAATGTTTATACAACGACGGTAATTTTGTGCATCCGTATGAAATTAAGTCCTACGTCTCTTTGTTGAAATTAAGTAATACAATAATCCATGTCGGTTATCCAAAAAAAGACGTCGTTTTCTATTCGTTTCGACGTCTAAAAATTATATGACGTCAGTTTGTGATGTTTAACGTCGTTGTAAAAGGATACAACGTCGGCTAGGTCATTTTTCATTTAATTTTCAATGACTTTTATATTTTATTTAATTCCATATTAAATTCAAAACTAAATCCAAAAATTAAACTGAAAGCTACCAAGCACTCATTGAAATATTGTCTCTATCCTAAAGCTTTAAAAAATATAATTTTAGAAATATTTTTTTATTGTATTTAATTACTAATATTAATAATATATTCAAAACAAAATCCGACAAATTCTATGCACTGATTGGAGACAATATCTTGCCCGTTAAGGCCTGAAAAATGTAATTTTAGTTTTCAAAGTTCAAATGATAACAAAATTCAAACAAATTTAGAGACAAAGCACGGTACTCCTTATACTTTACATAACATAACCCTAAAGTTTATGTGATCCATTGGTGCCCATAAATTCAAAATTACAAAATCCATATTTTAGCCTACTATTGTAGAAGGCATTGTTGTAAGGAGTCCATAGCAATTTTCGGTTCATTTTTATCATACTTGTGTATTTTTTTTAAAATTATTGTAAAATTTAGGGTTTACGGTTTAGGGTTTATGGTTTTTTGAAACGATGCCGGTTTTCTCCCGCTGTTTTTGGTCAACTACTTAAACCAAGACTAATTGAATTCGGTCTACGACGTCGGTTATTAAATAGCGACGTCTGTTATGTTTACAACGTCGGTCTTGTGTAGAAACCGCCGTCGTAAGTAAGAATTAGACGTCCATATAAGTATTGACCGTCGTCGTTGAAAAATGCGGTATTTTAAAATTTTTGACCGCGACCTAAAATTTTCAGAATTTCCCTTTAACCCTCAAATAGTTCATTCTCTCTCTTCAACATAAATTTGTCTGAAAGTTTTCGCTCTCTCTCAAGCAGTTGTTATATTCTCTCAGCTCTCTCTCAATATCCATGTAAGTACAACTCTAGTCCCTTTAACCCTAATTCTCTCAGGTCTCTCTCAAGCTTTTGTTATATTCTCTCAGCTCTCTCTCAAAGCATTGGGTACGTAGATTCTCGCAGCTCTCTCTCAAGCAGTTGTTATATTCTCGCAGCTCTCTCTCAATATCCATGTAAGTACAACCCTAGTCCCTTTAACCCTAATCTCTTCTTAAATCCATAAATGTTTTCGATGGTAGCTATGGGTTCTTAATTGGTAGCTATATTAGGGTTCTTTTATGTTTTGGTGTTTGCATTCTTGTAATAATTACTCTCTGTTTGGGTTCTTTTATGTTTGTTTGGCCATGGGTTCTTGGAAAAGGAATGGGGATGGGAGATTTAAGCTGTTTTTTTTAAAACTACGACGACGGTTGACGGATCAAACTGTCGTCCAAATGTTTATTATACGTCGGTTGTTCATTTACTCCCGTCGTCTGAGTTTTAAGC
This sequence comes from Prunus kanzakura, assembly GCA_020521455.1. Lineage (NCBI taxonomy): Eukaryota > Viridiplantae > Streptophyta > Magnoliopsida > Rosales > Rosaceae > Prunus > Prunus kanzakura. The sequence goes on along the minus strand of BPUM01001217.1, from coordinate 20,986 downwards.
CACAACTGGTAGCCTAAAGACGACTATTTCTCCATTAAACTTCATCTTTAGGCTACCAGAACCCCGTACAAATTTCTGGGTTTGGTAATCTTAATGACGACGGTGACTATAGATGCCGTCGTCTGAATTTATATTAAACGACGATTATTTTGTTCAAACTGTCGTCTTGTCCATGTTTTATATTTAATTTTTATTTTGTTCTCTGCTATTTGAATGAGGTAGTGTTTCATTGCTGGTCTTTCCACTTTAATATATATATATGAATTTTACAGAGTGTGAGATGGATAAGTCATGGATGCATGCGGATAGAAGATCGAAGGCATATGAGTTAGGGGTGGAAGGATTTTTGAATTTTGCGTCAGAAAATCTTGGAAATACAACTGAGATTCGTTGTCCATGTGTTTAATGTGGGAATATTCGATTGTTTGGGGTTGGAATTATAAGGGAACACTTATACTTTAATGGAATTGACCAAAGCTATAAGATTTGGACATGGCACGGAGAACCTTGGGAATGGACATCCAATGCTAGTAGAAATGTGGAAGAAGATGAGCAAAGTAGGTTCAGTTATGTTTCTGAAGAATTAGGGATGGATGATAATGATTTTGCCAATATTGGATCTGATCATTATGAGTTTGCCAATGTGATTGGGGATGGCGATGAACCCTTGTACCCTGGTTGCAGTAAGTACACGAAGTTGTCGGCTTTAATGAAGTTATATAATTTGAAAGCAAAACATGGGATGAGTGATGTTTGCTTTACAGAATTATTGATACTTCAAGGAGAATTGCTTCTAGAAGGAAATACACTACCTTCCTCTATGTACGAGGCAAAAAAGACTTTGTCTGCTTTAGGGATGAGTTATGAGAAAATCCACGCATGTCCCAATGACTGCATTTTGTATCGGAAGGAGTATAAGGATGCAACTAATTGTCCTATTTGTGGTATCTCAAGGTGGAAAGAAACCAAAGATGGGTTCTTGAAAGAGGGTGTGGCAACGAAGGTGGTGTGGTATTTTCCTCCAATTCCAAGGTTTAAAAGGATGTTTCAATCACATAAGACAGCTAAGAGTTTGACTTGGCATGCTGCAAGAAAATCAGTTGACGGTCATATGTCTCATCCAGCGGATTCCCCGTCTTGGAAACTTGTTGATGAAAAATGGCTCGACTTTGGTAATGAGCCAAGAAACTTGAGATTGGCTCTCTCATCTGATGGATTCAATCCCCATAGTTCTTTAAGTAGCAGATACAATTGTTGGCCAGTTATGTTAATTACATATAATCTTCCACCATGGCTATGCATGAAGCGGAAGTTCATGATGTTGACCTTACTGATTTCCGATCCTAAACAGCCCGGAAATGATATAGACGTCTACTTAGAGCCTTTGATTGATGATTTGAAATCTCTATGGGATGGGATTAGAGGAGTGTATGATGCCCACATAGGAGAATACTTTACACTCAGAGGTGTATTACTGTGGACAATTAATGATTTTCATGCCTATGAAAACTTATCTGGTTGTGTCGTTAAAGGATATAAAGCTTGTCCAATATGCGGCGATGATACACCTAGTCACAAGTTGAAAAATGGCCACAAAATTTGTTACATTGGGCATAGAAAGTGGTTACCAATCAATCATCCATATAGGAGGCAACGTGCAGCTTTTAATGGGAAACCTGAATATGGCATGCCTCCCGAGCCATTAACCGGAGAAGAAGTGTTGCATATGGTTGAAGATATTAATTATATATGGGGCTCGAAAATGGGGGAAGTGTTGGTGAGAATGATGGTGACAGAGTTTGTTGGAAGAAGAAATCAAAATTCTTTGATCTCGAGTATTGGAAATACCTCCCTGTGAGGCATGCCCTAGATGTTATGCACATTGAGAAGAATTTTTGCGATAGTATCATTAGTATATTGCTAAAGATCCCTGGAAAAAATAAAGATGGGATTGCTACTCGGTTAGACTTATTGAACATGGGGGTAAAAATTGATTTGCAACCCGAGTATGGAGAAAGACGTACTCGCTTGCCTCTAGGGCCTTGGAATTTGTCAAGAGCAGAGAAGAGAGCAGTTTGCAATTCTTTTTATGGTATGAAGGTTCCTGAAGGTTATTCTTCAAATATAAAAAATCTTGTATCTTTAAAAGATTAAAGACTTCTTGGCCTTAAATCTCATGATTGTCATACCTTGATACAACAATTGCTCCCTGTGGCAATTCGTTCTGTTTTGGAGAAGCCTGCAAGGTATGCAATAACTCGATTGTGCTTCTTCTTCAATGCTATATGTGCAAAGACGGTAGATGTTTCCAAGCTAGATAAGTTGGAAGAATATGTAGTAGTTACTTTGTGTTTGCTTGAGAAGTACTTTCCCCCTTCATTCTTTGATATCATGGTTCATCTAGTAGTACATCTTGTCAGAGAAGTTCGTCTATGTGGGCCAGTATATTTTAGATGGATGTATCCGTTTGAAAGATATATGAAAGTGCTAAAGGGGTATGTTCAGAATCGTACTCGTCCCGAAGGTTGCATTGCTGAGCGGTATATAGTTGAAGAAACTGTAGAGTTTTGTACCGAGCATTTATCTGATGTTAGTATAGTTGGAGTGCCTTCAAGCCAGAATATGGGAGTTTCAAAGCCATTATCAAGTTGCACAGTGAGCTTAGTTGATCTGGACTTGTTGAACCAGGCACATCTATATGTCTTGGAGAATACGGAGGAAGTCCTACCTTATATCGAGTACGTATGAGTTTAATTTTTCATATGTAGCCATTTTAAATATTATTACTCCTTATGTTTATCTTATATACAAGTGACCGTAATGCGTGATTTTTTCGTGTCAATTGTAGGGAACATATGATCCACATCAAGACCACTTATCCAAAATTTAGAAAGAGAACAAAGTGGCTACAAAATAAGCACAATAGCACTTTCATTCAATGGCTACGCTTTAAGGTATATATGTTATTGAATGACATATTGAACTTATTTTAATTTTCTTTCTTTCTATATATATGTTAGATTGAATTAAGATATATGTTTAATTTGCAGGTTCAAAGTGAACTTAATGAGGAAGACAATAATGGCATATCAGAAAATTTGAGGTGGTTAGCAGCTGGTCCAAGCATGACAGTGCCATCATATAGGAGCTATCTTATTAATGGTGTCAAATTTGACACCAAGGCACAAGATGATGTGCGAACTGTCCAAAATAGTGGAGTTTATTTACTTGCACATACTATGCAAGTTGCTAGTGCCAAGGATAAAAACCCTATTGTCTCCAATATGGGTTTTTATGGGGTTATTCAAGAAATTTGGGACATTGACTACCAAAAGTTTAGAATCCCAGTCTTGAGGTGTGATTGGATAGATAACACTTCGGGCCTTGCAGTCGACGAACTTGGATTTACCCTTGTAGATCTGAGTAAAATTGGACATAGGAATGACCAATTTGTTATGGCTTCTCAAGTCAAACAAGTATTTTATGTTGACGACCCAATGCATCGTGGTTGGTCGGTAGTGTTATCAATGCCTAATAGAGAATATAATGATGTTATTGGTGATGATGTGCTAGGTGATATTAGAATTGAGTGTGAGCCATTTACTATAGGGATACCAAATTTTGACACATTTGAAGACCTAGTGGGTGAGTTTGGGAGTGAGAATATTAGAGATGGGTGTGAAGATATATGGATTGATTGATTGTTGTAATGTATGACATTAGTTATGCAGTTAATTGTATGACATTAATTCATAGCTATGTATATCATTTTAATTCCGATCACATTTTCATTCTGCAGGCTTTGGGCACGACAAATCAAAAATTAAAAATAATGGGTTAAAGCTGAATACGACGGTCAAGTTACAAAAATCGCAAAAAGAGACGTCTACAAAACAACCAACGTCGGGGTTTCACAACTGATGTGGAATGACAACGCAAAAATGAAATAAAAACCACAATTTGAAAAAGAAAACACGTCGGTTAATTAAAATTAATTTCAAAACGGTTAATAAATATTTAAAACAACGACGGTAAATAAAATAATCAACGACGAACAATAAAGTATAACACGACGGCAGAGCTCAAACCGACGAATTTACGGATATAATCAATTGATGATTAACGTCGTAAAAAAATTGTTGCACGTCAGTTATAATTAAACAATTGACGTCTCGGAGAATACACACGTCAAAATAGGTTATAAAAGAGACTTAACAAAGACTAGTCACGTCATGGAACAAATAAATAACCGACGTAGTCAGGATATCACAACGTCGAAGAATTGAATTCTTGGGACATAGTAAAGTCTAACCACGACCTTCATTTTACAATAACCGACGTCAAATCCATAATTCAAGGTGTAGTTGTTTTTGACATTTAACATTATTTAAACGTCTGTGTTTTACTAAAACCGTCGTCTAATATAGTCGAATGTTGTCTTTTTATGCTTCTATGTATGAAGTAGACGTCGGTTTTAGTTTTTTTTTATGACGTGTAATATATTAACCACGTCGGTTATTTGCCGTCGTTATTTTCTGTGTTAAAAGACGGCAGTCGATTTCACGTCGGTTTTAAAACATGATACACGACGGTTTATTTCCCGTCGTCTATTTCATTTTTTGTAGTAGTGCGCATTTACTTACAGGCATGCTTGTAATAATCTTAATTTCCGTTGGGTCAAAAAGCCTTTCGATCAAGGCATTATTCCACATTCTTGTCATAGGATCAATAAGGTCAGAAACTTTGTGAGGCATCTCAGCATGGTGAGATTGAACACGGTAAGAGTGCGGAGTTGGTAACCACGGGTCCTCCATAATTCGCACACTTTCACCAATTCCAATTCTCCAGCGAATCCCTGCTGTGAGTACTTTTCTCCCTTGAATAATACCTTTCCAGCCCCAAGATGATTTACGCACTGCACCAGCCGTTAGGAAAGAGCCATTTGGGTAATATTTCTCTTGTAAGATTTGGGCTAAAAAAGAATCCGGGGTGTTTATAATTCTCCAACCCACTTTTGCCAGCATAGCTAAATTAAAGCATATTAAATCCTTAAAACCCAAGCCACCATTCTTCTTGAGTTGTGAAATTTTATTCCAAGCAACCCAGTGAATGCCATTACGGTCATTATTTCCTTTCCACCAAAAAGTAGCAATGACCCGCTCCAATTCTTTACAAAGCCCCACTGGAAGTTTAAAGCAAGACATTGCATAGGTGGGTACAGGGACGGACCCAGGATTTTTAAATGGGCTGGGCTAAAGTTAGGTACTAAGAGCGTCCACAATGGGCTTCCTAAACCACCTTCTTAGACAAATTTTTTTTTCTCTACATGCGAGGGTAGGGTGGTGCTTCTTCTTATTTATTTTTTTTCTATGTGCTGTGTGTGAGTTATTTTATTTTATTTCTCTTTTTTTTCTTTTGTTGTGCTGTGTGTGAGTTCCCTAGGGATGGCAATGGGTCGAATCGGGGGTGGGTATGTCATTCTCATCCCCATTCCCATTAAGCTTTTTTCCCCCATCCCGGCCTTCATACCCACAATATTCATATCGGGGATTCCCCATCCCCACCTTCGTTGGGGAATGGGTTCCCCAACCTGCCCCATTATGGAAGAAAAAACCAATATATAACTACTTTGTTGAAAAAAATAATAATACTAAGGCAAGATATAATATATACTTATAAGACAATATAAGAATGTTTATATATGTACTGGAAGTTAACTAAATAAATAAGTAGTGTGGATTAAGATTTGTATAAATTATATAAGTACATAATATAATAATATAAAATTTAGTCGGTACAATTACTTTAATAACATATTTATATATACTATAATATACCTCATCACAAAATTAATATATATATTCTAAACGGGGAGGGTTCAGGTTGGAGATTAACATACCATCCCGCCCCTCCCCAAAAAATTCCCCGTACCCATCCCCATACCCGTTTTTTGTCCTTCATACCCGACCCATTAGGGTCGAATCCCCACAAAGACCCTTACCCGTGGGGAAAATTGTCATCCCTAGAGTTTCCCACCCCCCAACTAGATGAGGTTAGGTTATTTAAATTGGGTGAGCCCTCTTCTTTTTATTGACTAGGAGAACTAGATGAGGTTAGGTTATTGAAATTGGGTGAGCTAGGATTTTATTTTTTTGGCTGGAAAAAATAAGCCACCTGGGCTATAGCCCAGGTTTGCCAAACTAAAGATCCGTCCTTGGGTGGGTAGGGCCATTGCAACAGCCTTAATAAGAACTTCTTTGCCAGCTGTGGAGAGGAATTGTTCCGCCCATCCTGAAAGCCTGTTTAATAGATTCCTTCGAACCCCCTCGAAGACCTTCTTTTTGGACTGTCCGAAATCAGCATTAATTCCCAAGTATCTGCCAAAATCAGTCTTGTGCTCAATTTGGAGGGTGTCCACCATTTGCTTTCGAATGCGAACTGGGCAATTGTTACTTTAGTTTGCCATTTTAATTTCAGCCGATGTGGGATTTGATTGCACGCTCATTTCGATTTTAAGAAACTTGTCTTTGGTTCCTCCAAAGGAAAAAATGATTCAACAACCTTACGTGGTTACACTCAATTCAAGAGTTAGCACCCTCATTTGGATTTAAAGCTAAATTATGAGTTACTATTTATAAAATAATAATTTATTTATTAAGTCTCTACATTTACAATCTGTGCATTTCGACGGATCTAGAATGTCCAAAGTAATCTAGTCGTCTTTATTACTACTTCACATCACCGTAAAGCTTTATTTCCCCATATAGATGGCGTCAATTGTTTTACTAGACTGTCAATTCCTTTTTCGCTCTTGTTCTGTTCTCTTCTCAAAATACATCTTCAATAACTATCGAGATGATTTTGTACAGAAGAAGAACGAGATTAATGGATAGTGGTATTGACCAGAGTAGAGTCGAATTCTCTATGTCTGGATCTCTCTCTACACCCATGCAGCCAACAAGATTGCGGCTCAAAACAGTTTACGTTTGCTTCTATCGATTTTTTGATAAAAAAAATGATTAAATTTTATTAGATCAATATGAATAACAATACAAAGGACACATACTGTAAAGGGAGCCTTCCCAATAACGATATGGCACACATGGGGAAAACTTTCTCACTGACCATGAATTTTTTAACGGGTGGACAAGCTACTGTTATTAACTTAAAATTTAATCATCATTTTTATTTTGCTTATAGTTTATATAGTCTTTTTAAGAAAAAAAAAATATATACTTTGAATCTTATAAACAACTCGAACTTTCAATAAGCTTTAATATAAAACAAATAAATATTAAAAATGCAACCGCAAAACACATATTATCAAAATGAAAATATGTTCAACAATAAAATTGCAAGTATACTTATTTTAATGTGTATTTTTATTGATGTCCTGCAACTAAGTTCGTAAAAATTTGGACTTTCGTTGTGTAGGGTATTGAGTAGATGCCAAAAAATGCTAAACTTTGTTCTTTTTTTCATTGTCCAAATTCATAATTTCCTTTTGGGTTTTTCTCAATAATCTATATATATAAAACAAAAGGCAGAGAATGGTAAAACATTAAAGATACTAGAAAATGCCATTGGTTAATGCAAACATTAAGAATTGAAATTATTAATTAAATGAGAATAATATGGTAAATTCACACTTTTTCATATTAAAAAATTAAAATTAAAAGAAAAAGCAGATAATGGATCCTATTTTTATAGAACACAACTACCCATTATCTTTTTTAATGCTAAAATAAATTTAAATTTTTTTAAAAAAGCCTCTCGTAGAGACTAGTTAATATTAAGGAGAAACTTAAATGGGATAAATGTTGCACTTAACCATCTCGTCTTATACCTCTGGTTCTGACACAATTACCCTTAAAAGGCCCGGCCATTATTACTTTCTTTGTGGTGCTCCTGGCCATTGCCAAGCCGGACAAAAGGTTGACATCAAGGTCACTCTGCCTGTTCCAGAAAATTTGATCCCAAGTCCAAGCCCGTCGTCACCTTATGGATCCTCATCACCTTCAGCCTCTAATCCTGAAGAGATGTCACCAAGCTCAACTATAAGCGGTGCTCCAACTCTTCATTCTTCGAAGCTTGGATTTGCTGTTATTGCTTTTGTGTTAAGTCTTTTGGGGTTTTGTATTTTAGTAGTGAAGTTACGTTTTTCATTTATTAACTATTCAGTAATTGGTAAAAAATTCCTTTCCACAACTTTCTTTTGATTTAGGCAGTACAACCAACCTTACAAAGTACACAAATGGTAAATATTAATTTTTTTAAAATTATTGAAACACAAAAAACCAGAACCAATACAAAGTTACATACAAAAGTAAAAATAACACGAGCAGATTGGATAAGAAAAAAACAAACTGAGTAGGACCAAGACAAATCAACATAAGTATTAATTTGGGGAGCAAGTTTGCTTTAACTTGTTCTGATTTTGCTGCTAGTTTGGATGGAGGAAGGGCTACCAACCATGGCTGGTTCATGTTTTCCAAGCTGATGCAATCAACTCAGATGAAACAGAAAAAAAAACGTATTAATTTGCCTTAAAGATCAGGTTTAGTTTTTCGAAAATGCACAGAATTGTCGTCATTCAAGAAAAGTTTCAAAACACAACACTTACTTAAAAGGAACAAATACGTAAAATAGAGTTTATTCAAATGTAAATAATATTTTAGAAAATCTCCGTTTTGCGCGTGTGAGAAGTTGAATTTTGAGTAAACAATTTGGTTAGTATTATAAGGGTTGATCATTTCAGGTGCAGGAGGTTTCGGTTATATTATAAATGTGCGGCTTTGCCGTCTTGCTCTCTCTCATCTTTTGAGTCAACCAAATCATTAACAATTAATTAGCCCTTTGAATATTGAATGTGGATCTCTCTCAAATCATTAACAATTCATCAAGCAATGCGTAGCAACTACTACATTTAACCTTTTGCGCGACGGAGAATAATTAGTCGCGCAAAGAACAATCGAGTCGCTATAGTTTTTGCGCGACGGAGAAAACAACCGTCGCGCAAAGTTCGTAAAGACTGACTTTGCGCGACAAATATATGGTTGAGTCGCGCAGAGTGCGACAAAGACCACTTTTAGTCGCGCAAAGATAGCGACGGACAGTATTCGTCGCACAAATATTCGTCTCACCATATTAAGCGCGACGATACCTGAATCGTCTCACCCTTAAAGCACGACGATACCTTCTTCGTCGCGTAATAATTTTGCGCGACGATACCTAAATCGTCTCACAGAAGTAAGCGCGACGAAGAAGATATCGTCGCGCAACAAACAGAGCGACGGATGTATATACTCGCGTTCACTTTCGCGCGGCGAAAGGTTTTCGTCTCTCAATTATTCGCGCGACCAAAAATATTAGTCGCATTGTCTTTAAGGAGACGAACCGTTTCGTCGCGCAAAAATAAATATATAGTTTTCAAAATTAATATATAGTTTCGTCGCATTGTCTTTAAGGAGACGAAAAAAGTCGTCGCGCAAAAGTATATATTTTATTTAATTTTAATTTTACCGTTTTGTTTTGTAATAAAATATATTTGAATTGTACGTTTTTTTTTTGCACTAAAATATATTTTATGTAGTTTAAATTTTATGTTTTTTTTGTAATAAAATAAAATTGCAATAAAAAACCATAATGAAAAGATAATATAAATTGAAATAGTTCAAGACAAAATGTTTAAAATGTAATTAAGAAAGTAAAAAACTAATTAAAAAATGTAGTAACATCTATGTTGTCATCTTGCAAATACGGCTCGGAAGTCTGGATGTCGACATGGGCAGAAGTGTGGTGGCCATGCTCTGGTTGAGGGGGCACGGAGGTCGACGAGGAACCAAAATGTGACGGGAGTGGAATGCCGGACCGAGAGATGGACTCTATAAGCTGTGACATCTGGGCATTATACGAGGCCATTTGGGAAGCCATTTGGGTCTTAAGCTCGGCCACCTCAGCTTTCAAAGCAATCACTTCAGTGTCTGATTGGGACGATGGAAGGGCTCTAGGTTCCCGCCGTCTGGCATTCCCCATCCCTCGACAATATGTCCCTGGCCTCCTCCCGAGACTCTGATCTAAGGTCTCCGTCAGTATCTGAAACCCCGCATCCTGTGGAGGATCCACAACATCGAGCGGAGTATCGGGAGGAAGCTGGGAGGCGGACTCTTGAAGAACCAACTGGCTCTTCTCCTTCATCATCGCCTAACATAGCATAAAATATTAATTAAAATCCTCATATAATAACCATGAACTCATGAGTAAAACAATAATTAAAATTAAAGAATACTTACATGAAGGGACTCCGCCAACTCATTCCCGGGTCGAACATAAACGTCGCCAAAGACGTCAATCTCCGGGAATTTGGACCCACCCTTAATTTAACAAGAGAAGACAACTGTTAGTACAAAAAAAACAAATTCATATTAATGACATATTAAAATTTAAAAAAAAAACGATATAATTATTACCCGCCGCCGCGCTTCCATCCTATATGAGAAGGGCCTGGAACCGGAATGATGGAGAAGAGTCTTCTTGTCCCTATTGCCCTTATTTGCTTTCGACTTCTTCTGTTATACAAAAAATAAACGTATTAGTTGAACATTAAATGAAATTAAAAAAAAGTAAATAAACATTAATAAAAAAAACATGTAATAAATTTTAACTTAATATAAAAAAATTACCACAAAATCGGACTCTTGAAAATGACCGCAGAGCCACTCCCAACTATCCTCCCGCCCCTCAAGCTCTTTCGGGCAACCCTCCTGAAGAGCGACCTGCGGATCATCATATGCCATAAAATGATGGTGCAGATCGCTCTTTCACTGCTTGTACCTCTCACCAAAGAGTCTGTTGACGTACGCCAACGGCTCGTCGGGGAGGTTCTCTAAATTGTAGTTCGTCTACAATACATTAATTATATTCATTAAGTATTAGAAATATATAAAATTTGAAAGCAAAACAATTAAAAGGCATACATACCGACAACTGTCCGCGCACCACCATCCGCATCTCGTCAGGCATGACCTTCCAAGACTTCCATTTCATCAGACAATGGGTCCGAACGACGTGACCAATGTCGTGGGCCAATGAGCTATGTTGGTCAGCCGTTGGTGCAGCTCGATGTCGCTCGTCGTATCCGATGTTGACCCGACTGTTGTGAACCCGGGTGGACTTCGCCGTCTTCAACTGGCGACAAGGTCCCCGGGTGTTCCTCTTGGCTGCAAACACATATCACATTAACGTTAAATATATAATCCTAGTAAAATATTGGTCTGAAACAGCTGGAGTTGAAGGAAATCTTTACCTGGTTGTGAATCCGATGCACCAGCAGTAGCGGACGAAGTGGTGTCGATCATGTGGGGAGGGCGATGACGCCGTCTGGCGCTAACAGGCTGTGCCACTGATGACTCAGATGACACCGGCCCATGGGAGACCTGACGAGAAACCTGCATATTAGAATAAGAAAAGAAACTGCGCAATAAAAATTCAGCTCCTCTGTTTAACCCCATACTAGAATAATTTCTACCTAAATAAAAAAGAAAAACACAGAAAAACAGAGACTAAGCCAATACAAAAAGGAAATTGAAACATAAAATCCTAACCAACCATCAGACTAAGCAATTTCAACACTTACAAACTAAATTGAGAAATCGAAACAGCAAAACAAAATCACAAATGCATTAACAAAATTGAAAGAAATAGAAAACATATATTATACCTTCCCACAGAGACACGCTTGGAGGAGGACCGTGAGAGGAAGATGGAGATGGTGACAGAGACCGTGGGATTTCACCGTTGAGGATTTTTGCGGGATTTCACCGATGGTGGGTTCGGAGTGGACAAAGAGGGAGAGAATTTGAGGTCAGTGAGGGGGAGAGGGAGAGAGGGTTTGTGGTTTGGTTAGCGGGCGTCGACGGTTGGGGGGAGTTTGGGTTGGAGAGAGAGGGAGAGAATTTGAGGTCAGTGAGGGGGAAAGGGAGAGAGGGTTTGTGAACTTAGGGGGCGTCGACGGTGGGCGGGGGAGTTTGGGTTGCAGAGAGAGGGAGAGAATTTGAGGTCAGTGAGGGGGAAAGGGAGACGGCTGGAGGAATGTGACGGCGTAGGCACGGCGTAGGTAGGCACGGCTGGTGGTGGTCTGGACGGAAGGGCACGGCTGGACGAAGAGTTGGGGATTTTCGCGGAGGAAGACAGAGTGAAACAGAGAGTCGCGTTCTGATAAAAAATATACAGGACCTTGCGCGACGTAAAGTTATCCGTCGCGCAAATTCAATTTTTAACCTTGCGCGACCAACATGTATAATAACGTCGCGCAAAACGATATTTTAATCTTGCGCGACAAAAACATTTACGTCACGCAAAGTCGATATTTCAATCTTGCGCGACATAAAAGGAGAAACTCATCGCGCAAATTCGATATTTGCTTCTTGCGCGACCAAAGAACCTTTAGTCGCGCATATATTTTTTTATGCGCGGGAAATGAAGCGCCACAATTTCGCCGCATTGCGCGACGTAAACATCTCTGCGTCGCGCAAATCCTGAACCCTGGAACCCTAAACCCTGAACCATAAACCCTAAACCCTAAATGCTGAAAACTATAACATTGTGCGACGATAATATCCGTCTCGCAAAACAATTTTGCGCGACTTATTATACCTTAGTGTCGCGCAAACATATTTTGCGCGACGAAACAGTGCGTCTCGCAAAAATTTTCATTTATAACCGTTAAATATATTGTCCCATTTCTGGATCTCTGAATATTTTTTATTTGCGATTTTTGGGGTATTCGATCTCATAGTATATACAAACACGTTTGACGGTTGGATCGTTGAAACGAGTTTCGTATAATGCGTATGCCATCAAAACCCAATTCATTCTCTATAACAAAAGAAAGTTTGCTTATACTTTTGTTATATATACCTTTAGATTTTGTGGTATCCACTAGTGTACATCATTTTAATTGAAGATCAAATTCAGTCATTGTATTTATATAGGGTCAATGAGTGTAGTTGTAAAAAATTATGAAAATCGGAATTAAAATAACCGTTAAATCGTGATTTTTCATTTATAACCTTTGAAAACTTTTGTTCGTTACAAGATTTCAGAATATTTGTTTTTTGTGATTTTTGGGGTATACGATCTTGCAGTATATACAAACATGTTTGACGGTTGGATCGTTGAAACTAGTTTTATAGAGTTGAAAGAACACTTTTTAGTTTCAAAATATATTTCGCACATTTGTCTTCCATGTACTCTCCTAGCTAGAAAACAGGCGTTCCCGCACAAAGAAGGTCGTGACCAATTTACTGAGATTTAAAGTGTAATTATTTGAGCTGCAAATGAAATTTTTTAAATTTTTTTTCTATTATTGGACTAGTTTAGCAGATTTTTTTGGAGTTCAAACATGTTTGCGCGACGAATAGAGTCGTCGGAAAGAATGTTACACGACGAATATGTCATTATCCGTCGCGCAAACATGGTCCTATAATTTCTGGAAATTCATTATAATTTTTATTATTGTGAACTACCATTTGCGACGATTATGTTCGTCGCGCAAAATGTTTTGCGCGACAATAATTATCTATCCGTCGCGCAAAGAGTTTCCTTATAAATTTTAAATATTTGTTATATTTTTGCGCGACGAAGGATATTCGTCCCGAAATTTGTCTCCCTGCGACGGAATAGGGTCTCTCGTCGCGCAAGGGTCACTCCGAATCTTCTCAATTTGGAGATATTTTCTACTTTGCGCGACTAATTTCTACGTCCCGCAAACAGTCCATGCGCGACGTAACAATCTTCTTCGTCGCGCAAATATGGATGACCGGTCGGAGAGACGCGACAACCGGTCGTTTTTTTACAGAGTCTAGGCGGAAAATTCACTTTTATTTCAAAAAAATTTTGTTATTGCGCGACGACGATATTCGTCCCGCAAAGTCATTGAAATTTTTTTTTTTGTTTTTTTTAAATTAAAAGATTCTCCTGATTATGCAATTTTTTGTTTTACAGATTCTCCTGATTATGCAAGTATATATATTCAAACAAGCATACTTTGCCAAAATCTTTACACTAACATTATGAAATTACAAATAATTTCACATTACTATGTTTTACATGGCAAGTCGCAAATAAATTACATTATTCATCATCTGAACTATAATAATCTTCGTTATCGTCGCTGTGATCACTTTGGGTCTCCCAATCCTCCTCCTCCTCCTCCTCCTCCATAAGTACATCATCATCGTTGGTCGGGGCCGTGGTTGGATCGTATCGCGGAAGAAAACCGAGGTCAATTGTAATTGACTGAATCGGTATTTCTCTTGAAGACACTCCTTCAAGCTGAAAGGGTTCTTGTACGACATTTGTATCTAGAAGTGTTTCTACATCATGTTCCATGGAAGATTCGAAACGTTGGTCAGCGACGTCGTTGTCAGATGAGTCTTGTTCTGGTATAGCATACACATTCCTCTGATCCATCTGCTGAACAACTTTCCACCCGCTCCCTGCTTTAGGGTCATCTAGATAGACAATCTGTTTTGCCATGTTTGCCAAAATATAAGGGTCGTCATCATACCAAGTTTTGTTGATGTTCACAGATAGTAACCCATGATCAATTTTAACACTTCCCTGCCTATTTGGGTTCGTATCAAACCATCGACACTTAAACATGATCACTTGGTATCGGTCTTTGTAAAGCAATTGCACGACAGTTGTGAGTTTGCCATAGAAATTAATGTCCGTACTTTCGCCTCCACCCGGAACAAGGACACCGCTGTTTTGCGTACACAACTTGTCATCTCGTGCAGTCCCCAAAAACTTGACGCCGTTAACATGACAACCCGAGAACAATTCAGCCCTAATTGGGCCGAATGCTAAGTTATATAACTCTTCACTGTAAGAGGGGGAATTCTCTGATTTCAACTTATTCACCTAATATTAATTAAAAACATTCACATATTAGTTTCAGAAAATTAAATACTACAATATATATGTCAAATACAAAACACTTATAACTTACATATTCCAAAAACCATTTTGGAAACAATTCACGGTGTTTCTTGGAATACAAATGTGATGGATGTTCTCGCTTCATCATCTCTTCATGCTCCTCTAAGTATGTTATTATCTCATCACAATTGTTCAATACGAACCAATGAGCTACCTCCATGTCATTCCTGGAAAACGACTCTCCTCGTACAGGATCTCCAAAGGGTCGTGCGCTTTGGGCAAAAATAGAAAGTTGCTCATTTCTCACACCGCCGTCATTATTGCGCTGAGGTCGATTGAAAGCTGTGTCTACATCCTTTAAATACATTGCACAGAAAGTAAGCGCCTCTACAATGGATCCTTCGGGCTTCGCTCTGTTGCGTACGGTTTTTTTCAGCTCACCAAGAAGCCTGTCAAATTAAAACGAAAATATGCAAATTAGCAAGTAACAAACATGTGATAAACATGCATACATAAATAATAATGATTATATACCTTTCTACTGGATACATCCAGCGATAGTTGACTGGACCAGCGAGCAATGCCTCTTCTGGCAAGTGAACCATCACGTGAATCATACTCGTGAAGAAAGCCGGAGGGAAGATCATCTCAAACTTGCATAAGACTTGGACAATGTCATGGCGTAATTGATCAATGTCTGTCTTTCGCAACGTTTTTGCCGTCAGTTACGAAAAAAATCTGGACAACAATATGATTGGCTTGACTACATCTTCCGGCAATAAGTGTCGAATCCCCACAGGAAGTAGGCGTTGCATAAACACATGGCAGTCATGGCTCTTGAGTCCAGTAAACTTACCCCCGTCAACATTCACGCAACGGGCGATATTAGAAGCATACCCGTCAGGAAACTGTACAGACGATACAAACTGTAGAAACTCTTTTTTGTCATTCGGTTTCATGGAAAAAAATGCAAGATCCCTTATAACTTTATCACTGGCTCTTTTCAGCCATAAACCTCTTCGTATGCCCATTCTTTCTAAATCAAGACGAGCTTTTATCGTGTCCTTAGTCTTCTCCTTGATATCTAGAATCGTTCCAATCAATGTGTCAAACACATTTTTCTCAACATGCATAACGTCGAGATTGTGCCTCATTTTTAGTTTCGACCAATATGGGAGCTCAAAAAACGTAGACTTGTGCGTCCAGTTCATATTTGTAGCAGGTCTGGTCCGACTAACTGTTTTCCCCGAACGGAGCAAAATCCAAACGGTTCAGCTGTTCCAAGATCTGATCACCGGACGATTCTCTAGGTCTTGCGCGACGCTCTTTGTTCCCGTCAAACTCTTTATCCTTTTCCCGCCACTCGTGGTCCCATGGCAACCATCTTCGATGCCCAAGATAACACACTTTTCCAGCGTGCCAACCAGAAGTCACATCTTCCTTGCATACAGGGCATGCCATATAACCCTTTGTGCTCCACCCCAACACCATTGCATATGCGGGAAAATCATTCACAGTCCACATAACTGCCGCCCGCAAAGTGAACATCTTCCCGGTGGATTTATCGTAAGTGCGCACACCGTTTATCCATAAATCCTTGAGCTCATCAACCAACGGCCTTAAGTACACATCGATTGACCTGCCAGGATCCTCAGTTATCAAAACAGTCATCATCATGTACTCTTTTTTCATGCATTTCCAAGGCGGCAAATTATATGGGAATACGAAAATCGGCCAAGTGCTGTGGTGTTGGTTTAGAACCCCGTACGGATTGAATCCGTCTGTGGCAAGTCCCAATCTAACATTCCGGGGATCAGCAGTAAACTCGGGGAACGTTCGATCGAACTCTTTCCATGCCTCCCCATCTGCAGGATGCCGCATCACATCGTCGTCTACCCGTTTTTCCTTATGCCATCTCATGTCTGTGGCAGTATGCGTCGACATATACAGTCGCTGCAATCTTGGTTTTAGGGGCAAATAACGCATGACTTTTTGTGGAACCTTAGTCATTCTATTATGAGACGTCTGTTTGAACCTCGACTCATTGCATATAGGGCATGTATCCAACGTTTCATACTCTTTGTAGAATAACATGCAATTGTTTTTGCAAGGGTGGATTTTTTCATAACCCAATCCAAGACCACTCAACATCTTCTGCGCCGCCCTGTGGTCTTTCGGCAAACAATTGTCCGTTGGAAGCATTTTCTTGAAAACCCCCAAAAAGTAATCGAAACACATATTCGACATACGATACTTTATTTTTCCCTGCATTAGCTCCACAATCGCCGTCAGAACGGAAAAGCTCTCGCACCCCGGGTATAACTTTTGGTTGGCATTTCTTAACAGACTTTCATACTGTTCGAACTCTGCACTGTCCATTTCTGTAGGCACGTCATCTTCCCCTTCCTGATTGCTGCTGGTCGATGCAAATGGAAATGCATCATTTATAATATCCCTAACTTGTTCATTAGGATCAACACTGGGTTCAACATTATCTACTCTTGTGGCCCTTGAAGGCGAAGCAATGTCTAATTGTTCCCCGTGATGGTTCCAAGTGATGTATGTCTCAATCATTCCATTCCTCACTAAATGAAATCGAACATTTTCAATTGTGTCCCACAACGTGTTGTTACAGCTCCTACAAGGACAACGGATTCTAGTTGCACCCGGGTTGTGTGTCCGTGCAAAGTCAATGAAATCCTCGATTCCATCCAAGTATTCGTCTGCGCACCTATTCAGGTTCTGTATCCACCTCCTGCTCATCGTTCCTGGAACCACAATCACAATACAACAATCATGTTGTATTCGTACAAAATCTTTCCTTATGCCTCCTGTAAGGGCCTATCCCATTCAGAAATGCATAGTCACGTCACGTAATTTACAGCTACATGAGATTAGATTTCGACGTGGATGAATTTCGGCAGCATCTCGGTACAGTTCTTGAGGTGTACCATAGATATAAAATACCTACGTACCACCCGAAGAACGTACCGAGATGACATCGAAATCTCCACAATCGAAACCTAATCCTGTAGCTGTAAACTACGTGACATGACTATGCATTTCCAAATTGTCCAAAATATGGGACAATTCAAGAATTAATTGGACCGTAGTCGTGGTTTACCCACCCATGCGCGGTCCAACTAACCTCGAACGGGAACTAAGCTTTACCAAAAAAAAAAATATACGAAGTTAATTTCAATTAACTTCGTACATCAATGTACATGCATAATTTAACAACATATTACAAATATAATTTCATAAATCAATATAAACATAATGTAATAAATTTTTTTTTAAATTAAAAAATGACAAAAATACCTTATCAATCGTTCTCCACCAATCGCTAATCACATATAATATCCCTATAGACAATGAAATTAATAGTGTTAGTATAAATTTACATTAATACTTTTAAACTAATGACAAAAGATACATACCCAACAAACTTAGCAGTGGTAGAGGTAGTTGAACTCATACAGGAAATGAAATTGAATAGCTTTTTGGGACTGAAACGTTTGAGAGAGAGGAAGAGAGAGGGAGAGGTAAGCTGCAGATTTTTTTGCAGTTTGCCTCTGCCATGGCTGAACTCGATGTAGACGACTTTTTTTGCGCGACGACATTTTTCGCCGCACAAAGACCCCAAAATCGTGGCGCAAAGTTTGAGATTTTTGCACGACGAATATATTTCTCGTCGCATTAATAATTTCGTCGCGCAAACGTTTCTGTCGTCGCACAAACATCACTAGCCGACAACGATAATAGGCGACGTTCATATTTTGTCGACATTATTTTTGCGCGACGAAAAATTTCTCGTCGCATTAAACTTTTTCTGTCGCGCAAAATGTTTTTTCAATGCGCAAAAATGCTCTGCCGACAACGATCATATGCGACGATTACGTATTTTCGTCGCGCAAAATTTCGTCGCTCAAGAGTAAAAATCGTCGCGTAAATAAATTTGCGCGACGAAAAATGTAGTTGTCGCGCTAAGATGTCTTGTGCGACGAGAGAAGTCGTCGCGCCAGGGTTTGGCGCCTAAATATTCTTTCGCGGTTTTTCCCCCCTTGGTTTATGCGACGATTGTTTGTGTTGTCGCGCGAAATATTTTTGCGCGACGAATATTTGTCGTCGCTATGTTTTGCGCTACGCATATTATACTCCGTCGCGCAAAAGTGTTATATGCGACGCATATGTTGTCGTCGCTCACACTATCGTCGCGCAAATAGTAAAACGTAGTAGTGTACCAGAGGAGCCGAAGAAGACAACCAGATCACCGAAGATGCCCAAGTCGAACGAATAATCCGAGACCCCAAGATCTTGATCCTCGGCATGAATTGAAGGCATTCATCTACTTTGCCCTGCTGCCGTGGTTAATAATGCTCGCAAGCATGGGCATCTTTAGGTGGCTCAGTCCCCCGGAAGGGTTTAACCCCGAGTTCCGAGTCCACTCAGCGGCCTTACAGTACCCACACATTAATGCGACTGGTTCCTCCTCCGAATTAACCGCAACTTGGGATCTGACGCTACTTGCCAAAAATCCCAACGGCAAGTGGGACATCGACTGCGACAGCCTCCAGGCCTTGCTCTTCTACAGACCCGGCGGCTACCAACATAGTACGGAGCAGCCGTAGCGGCACAAGGAGAAGGAGAAGAAGCTCGTGGTGCTCGCAGCGACGTCCTTGGTCCCCTTCGCTTTATCCACGAGGGACCAAATAGGTATCAGTTTCAAACTCCCCATGCTCAGCGCGTACGTGGCCAATGACATGGTCAAAGAAATCTCGGATGGCAACACCACAACTTTGTCGCTCAGGTTCGGGCTTAAGCTTTCGGTTTGGTCCAGGTATAGGGCTCAGTTGATGGGCGACCAGAAAACTCCCTTGCCCAGATTTGCGAGCTACTTTTGCGACCGGATCCAAGTTCGAGTTTCCTCTGATAATAATCATATTAATGACAATGGGAATTTGAAAATAATAACGACGAGTCATCAGTCAACGGCATGCGAGAGGATATGACCAGTGTGATGTTTGATTAGGATCAATTTGCAATAAGGTTTTCAGTTTTAGTATTTGTGTAATTTTCTAAGTTTAATGTTTCTATGATGGTTTCATCTCATCAAGGTTATTGGATCGAATAAAAAAGTTTACTGTTCACTACGCGTTACTTTAGTTTGCTATTTTAATTTCAGCGGATGTGGGATTTGATTATTGCACCCTCATTTGGATTTTAAGAAACTTGTCTTTGGAAGCTATTCCAAACTTGACTCTCTAAAACCTTCCTTCAAAAGCTCCCAACACCAGCCCCCTCTCTTCTAGGGCCGCTTGGGGGGGGGGGGGGGGGGGGGGGGGGGAAGTGGTCACCAACCCTTCTCCCCTCCCCTTTTTGCCTCCCTTGTTCTTCCTTTCCTCCCTTCCCCCCACCTCCTCCCCCCTTCTCCTCCCTCTTTTTGGGTCTTTTTTCTGGTTTTTTTGCTTTTTTCGCCCTCTTCTCCCTCTTTCTTTCTTCTCTGGTTTCGTCTCCCCCACTCTCCTTCGTCCCCCCTCCTCTCCTCCCTTCTTTCTTCTCTTTTCCTGCTCTCTACCTCCACGTTTATTCTGTTTTTTGCTTTTGCTTTGTTTTCTTTTTCTCTCCTCTCCTTTTTTCTTTCTTTTCTAAGTTTCTCCTTCACCCCTTGTTCCCCTACCTTCTCCACTCTCTTCCATCTCCCTCTCCCCCCCCTAATTTTCCTTTCTCTTCCACCATTATTGGGTTGCTGTTCTGTTTTTGCAGAGCCGGTTCCTTTTCTTTTTTATTTCTTTTTTTCCTTTTTTATTTTTATTAAGTTTAATTTGTTTCATCTTTTAGGCCATGAAGGCTTCGGTTTTATTTTTCAGGTGTTCTTTATAGGTTTCTGCAATGCGTTTTCTCTCCTTATTGTTGGAGGTTGCGTCACATCGTTTGGTCTTAACCACTATCATCGGCTCCTTAACTTTATGGATGTTTCTTCCGTTGTTTAACCTCAGTTGAACTTATACGAAGCTTGGGATGCCCTTGAAGTGCAAATAGC